>OMLF01001517.1:57936-77466 GCA_900302615.1 Holocentrus rufus | reverse complement strand
GGGGGGGGGGGTATCTCCTCAAAAGAATTAGCTAAACTAGATCCGTGGCATTTAATAAAGCACATACCTTGAGAATGAGAAGATTGTGCAGACAGCAGTAGAGAGTAAATGAGAGAGAGAGGGAGAGAGAGACGGAGCTGCAAGAGGGAGGGAGAGCAGACTGAGGCAAGCCACAGGGGAGATGGCAGCCGTGGGTGCCCTTGAAATTGCCTGACTCATTACTGCAGCAGCAACGGCCATGCGTGGTGATGGCAGGCTCAGAGCGAACCCTCGGCTGGGCTCTGACAGCCAGAGAGTGAAAGACAGCCCTGCTTTTTTAACCCCTCGAGGAACACTTCAAAGGCTCGCGTGCTCCTCTTATTCTCCCGTCTCAAATACCACACCGCATTATGGTGGAGCAGATGAGAAAAATGCTAATACATTCACATGCTTAACCTCCATGTCTGGGCGCCGATAAGGAGGGAATAACTAAGTGTAAGGATAGTGTTAATGGGAAACAACACAGAGCTGCAGCGAGCCGCTTTGACTGACAGGCCTCAGAGAGCGACTAACAGCGATAGTTTGGACTCTTCAGCAGTACGGGCTTAAAGTCGAACTCAAACTAACATCACAGCACAAGCGCCTGATGCAATCCCCTCTCGCCCAAGACATCTATCCCCGGTCTGCAGAGCTCAGTCAAGTTTCCAAATACAAACCAGCATGCACGGATAACCAGGGGCTGCGGCGCCCATTTCCATTCTTATCTGGTCCTACACGACGTGCTAATGACAAGTGGAGCATAAAGACGTCCTTGGGGCGACTGGAAAGCTGGGAGAGTCTGCCTCGCCCCGCAACACTGTGGTGTCACGCAGCCCACTGACACTCTTAATCATTACAGTGAAGTCCACTGTGGCTTGTACTTTGTCCTCCACAGGACTACATCGCCGACGCTGAGCCGCAATGGTCTGAAAAATATGTGCAGAACATCCAGTCAGGGTTACAACGATCCGCCCGACCTCTATTTTAGATGGCGCCAGCGCTACAAGTGTGGAGTGACTGAGGGTAGAAGCACTAATCGCACCACCGTTAACCATGCTTCCTAAAATAATGTCATTATTATAAAACAAAAAGCACATGCTTTACATGGTACAGCGGGGCTTGGTGCAGAATGTTTGGTGTCCTGGTTAATATATCCTCTTTTAATGAGCTCAAAGTACGATTGACAGGCCTCCAAAAAAATCAGAAAATCTAACAATGGATTAACATGACAAAAGTGCTTGGTGAATATTAAGAATCTTAAGATTTCTAAAGCTGATCTTGGCTCAGTTTTAAATTTTCCGGCTCGTAATTACTGAGATCTTTTCTCCACAGTTTGAGACAAACAATAATTTGGCATAAGTCTAGTTTTTGCCTTTGTACTTTGGGTTTGAATGTTTTTTTTTTGTGCCATCCAATGCGATCGGTGGAATAAAGCCCCTTCTAATCAGAGTGCATTAGTTCACTCTGAAATCTCTGCTCCCTGAAGCAAATGGCAGAGCCACAGACAAATCCTCCTCGATCCTACCTTAATGTCCTTTATGTTGAGAAATGCACGCAGGCAAGCGATTTCTGTGCTGGGTGAATGTCTGCCGGATGTGCGTGCGCGAGTGTTAGATGTGATTGTGCATTATAGATTTGACTGCAGCAGGGGGGGAGAAAAAAAAGGAGAAGGATGCAAATCAGCAGGAAGTAAAGCCCTCCCAAAAGACTCGGGGCCTGAGGTCAGGGGAGTGACATGCCAAGCTAAGGAGATTATACCCTGCCACAGACCAACCAAAGGCTGCCTTCATCAGTAGCCGGCCAAAAACAGTGTTAACGCATACTTAAGGCAATGGTGGCATGACATGGGCTGGGCCGGCTATGGGAGAACCAATATTTATCTGAACACTCGGGGAGAGGATGATGTTTGAAAATGTCAGTTGTTTGGAATGCTGCAACGTCTTGTAACACGGGCCCAAAGCCTATTTAAAACACAAATGCACAAATGCTCTCAAACACTGCGTCCAGTCATATTTGCAGTTTAAACACCCCGAGTTCAAGTGTCACCAAGGCAATTATCACAATTTGGCCAACAGAATATTTTTGGGGTCTTGTTTCTTTTGCTCATTAGGCTCGTTCATTAGGCCGGTTGGCTTGTAGGTCTGAGTTTTGGATGACAAAGCGTCCATTGTCGATGCTGAAACCTGATGCTGTCTTCCTTGTGGCGTTGATTATGAAACACACCAGTCACCCATGCTCTGCTCTGCTGTCTGAGGATGGACGGGTAAACAACAAGGTGATGGAGGACATTTCCGTGTCATCCTGCTCCTCTAATGGGTGACGGGGCGCGAGGATGACATAACCTAAAAGCAAACTCCGCTGAGCACATTGACAAGCTCAGTCATTACAGCTCAGAGATCAGTGCCGCTCTTCCCCTAAGAAGAAGTCGTGTCTCCTCACAGTGTATTAGGTAATTTAAAACTGATGGAAGAGTCACACTGCAGCTGTTCTCCTCCCACTCCTTGTGAGCTCCTTCTACATGATTCTCCAGAATCACACAGATGAAGAGTCATTTCACGCGGAGACAGGCAGCACCGAGAAAAACATATAGGCAGATAAAAGGCTTTGCACAGTTTAAGCCAACTCCAAAACTCAAATCTGAGTAGCCGAGCTCTGACTCTAACAAACCAGACTGCCGTTTCTCCACATCTAAAAACTTTCCCATGCAGCAGAAACCTCTCAGGTCTATTATTCCAGAGGCCACCAAAGCTGGCAAAGCAACTGCCCCTCTGGCTTAGACAGTCAAAACACTGGAGCTGATTGCTTCCCTTTAACACATCCTCATCATGATTTAGCACTTTGGTAAAGCATTATCAAGACTCTATGCTAAAAATGACGTTTGTGCCTGCAGGCACAATCCTCACACATCTGTTTGTATCTGACACACCACTCCCATCTGCTCAGTGAAAAAAAAAACAAGAACAAATAAAACTCAAAGATTTCAAGTTGACTAATAAGGCAGTATTCAACTTGTGGGTTCTGCCTTACATGGAATTAATTTGGAGAAAATAGTTTACAGCTGAAGTAGACACATTTCTATTCATTTACGTTGCAATATCAGATAACAACTTATAAAGTAATTCTAACACCATCTGTTCCCTCTTTTTATAAGTTTGCGTCTGTCTGGGAAGGATGGGAAGTTACGTAACAAACTACCCCACTTGTAGATCTAAAAAGGCAAGTATGCCAAGCTCATCATGGGACGTGATTGTTTCAGATGGGGCCTCTGTGTATTCTTCCTCCCTTTTAGTGTTGTAGATCTGGGAAGTCTCCAAAGCTCCTGCCAGAATTCAAAATGCCAGATCACTGCCTTGAAAAGAGCTTCAAGCAGAGGGACAAGACGGTGTCCAAGAAAAGAGCAACATCTTGTACTGGGCCTAATTACTTCTGCGTCGAGATTACAGCGTGACCTTTCCCATGCTTCCAGTGCAAAGTCCAATTTGAAATTAAGGAGGACAACCTTGATGTTCAAAGCGCTGTATGTATGTATATAAATAGATATAATTATAATACAGTATCATAAGCGTACCTGGCTCCCTGGCTATGTTTACAGGCAGCCTATTAATTGACTTAATTAATGATTATCTAGCTGACAGTGCTTGTTCTCTCTTATTCCATGTGGGTTTTTTTTCTCATCTCTTCAAAGACTCCAACAGGACTAACCGGTTACATTTCAAATGAATCTTTAAGGTGAATTTCTCCGTAAACCACTTATCAGATAAACAGAAGATGGCATAAGCAGTTGTTTCATTTGACAACTTTCAGCCGGGCGGGGTGAATAATTCAGGTGAAGTCTAAATATAAACACAGTCACCGATTCAGGACAACGAGAGGACGGGCTGGCTGTCCCGTCTCAAAGATACTCTTCCAGAACGGGGGGGGGTGGTGCAGTGAACAGACGCCTTTGCAACAAGGGGAGACTGAGGGAGACAGAATACGCTAATGTAACACCTGAAGTTACAATGCTCTGGGGTTTGACAGTATTCTTACAGTGGCTGCAGCTTTTTTCAAATGAAGAGACACACCAACCCCATGATACAGAGCTGTGCAAGTCATAAAATCACCAAAACTATGAAGCATGTAATAGAATAGGCTGTTAATGAGACACTCAGGAAGTGTCCTGTGCACCAGTTTGAGCTGCAGTGAGGAAGTAAAAGCCCTTCCAAAACTTCCCTCAGCTAAGTCAGCAGCACAGCTAAGGGTGAAACAACTCTTTCGCCTGTTTCTTATCAGAATGTCCGCTTTGCTGTCTGAAAGGAGAGCAAATGTTATTATGTGGCACAGTATCGGCTCGTAACTTTGGTCCAAACAGATCTGGACAACATCTACATTGGAAAAAGGCAGGAATGAGAGTAAAGCAAACTGCAGAAAACTGGACAGGATCGTATTTTGATGCATACTGTAACAAAGAAAGAATAGGATTAGTGGCTTCGTTTCACAGTTATGAGATTTCGCCTCTAAATGGAATGGAATTATCCAAAAACTGAGAAGAGGAAAAATTTTAAACCATAAATGTAAATGTGGAAAATATGACTCAATGTAAATAAATGCCACATTAACATAGACTTACACAGCCTTAATAAAGACGTTCCTATCTTCAAGCTCCATGGCACGGTGTATTCCAGATCTAAATGTTAATGGATCATAAAAGCACTACTGAGCTTTTCCTTCTTGTTTCAATAAATGCGTTCCATCTACCGGTGCACGCAGGTTTCATTCACTGCCGTGTCAAGAACTCTCTATTGAGAGTGACTGAGCACATTTCTTCTAATGCCTCTAAAGTGCCTCTACAACACTTAGATGTTTGTCTAAGTGATCATGGTGATGCCATTTCTTAAGCATTTCTAGAATTGCACTGCATTGCACAATTGCACAGCTGTTAATGCTGATACAGAGTCAGTTCTGCCTGTGTGACGCATGAGACCTGAATTCGCACTTTGCTTGATATTAAAGGCCATGCATGGACCGGCTGGGAAAAGGTGGGTACCCAGGAGGAGCAAATAAATATATAACTCTCTTGTGCATCAACAAATACTGCCATGCTGCCTTTGAGCATGGCACTTAACCGCAGACTGTGCCAGTAGAGCTGCTCAGTGGCTGACGCTGGAACACAGATCAGATCCCAGGTGTCAAATGCATGAATGTGAAGCAGGGTGTTGCTGGAAAACAGCATGCATGGCCGGCTGATTTCACATGGATAAACTGAGTTGTCAGAGCCGCACTGTAACTGACCTGTATCTCCTCGTACGCCTCGTCAATGGTGGTCACCTGGTGCTGCTCGTGCAGCGCCGGCTCATCACAGAAGAAACACACCAGGCTCTTGTCGCTCAGGCAGAAGAGCTTGACCTTTTCGTGGTCCTTGCAGGGATAGGAGCTCCTTTGCGCGTTGAGGATGGCGTCAAGAGGGAAGGCCGAGTAGCGCTCCACAATGTTGGACAACTTGAGACTCGGGGAGAGGAGCGGGTCAGTGAAGGTCCTCCGGCACTCAGGACAGTCCCGCGTTCCGTGGGGCTCCTGTCTGCTCCAGTGCTCAGTAATGCACTTTCGGCAGAAGTAGTGCTCGCAACCGAAGCTGACAGGGTCCTGGTAGATGCTCAGGCAAATGGAACAGAGGAGCTCGTCCTTCAGACAGCAAGCCATTTGCAAAAACAAAGACTGAGCTGCATCTAAGTGGACAATGCTCTGGAGCAAAATATACTTGGTTTATCCTGCAGTTCAGTTTTCAGTTTGCAAAGGGCTCACTGTCATGTGGGTGTTGACTTACAGATCAGGAATTGCTTTAGGGGTTGGGATTTGACACTCTGTTGAAAATATGGAAAGAAAAAAAAACAGTCAGATGTCCATTATCCGTTAAAACTATCAAGATAACACATGGTCTACAAATGTAAGAAAATCAATCACTGCCGTGAATGTTTAAGTTACATATTGACAAAATAGACTTCAATGAGAGTATGACTACATAATCTTATTAACAGAGATTTCAGTGATTTTTCATAGCTGCCTGTCACACTGTTTCACACTACTTAATGCTAAATAATGCTGTTATTTGATCAAATATAAAACATGCGACCCTTGTTCATCTAACAATAATAAACTCATGTTTGCTGCCATTTATTTAGCTATTACCGAATAGGAAATACACGAAATCCAGTTTTGTCTAGTTGTTATAAGAGTGCCGTGAATCACCAGGATGTCTAAGGAATCATTCAATGAAGCAGATGATTTCTGAATGGAAAACCTTTGCGTTTAACAAAATACTACTCTATCTTCCCAGTTAGTCACTTCCACAGATCACTGTCTCCTCCAACCACCAGCCTGGGGAAAACACCTGCAGCAATACCGCTGCCTCTGCTGCTATCCTCGACCACCAACATGACTCCTTGGTTCCCTGTGAGGACTATTTCAGCAGCAAGCCAAGTTTCTCTAACCATGTATCGCAAGCTGTCGAGCCCACATCTGTGCTGCAGCTCAGCCTGCTTGCTATTTAATTGGCTTGCTCCACCTTGCTGGCTAGCAGGATTTGTAAACATATCCAACCAGGACCACGACACCACAACGGCAGGGAGATGTGAGAGCCAGAGCAGAAAGAGAAAGCATACCATTAACTACACAACCAGCATATTAAAAAGATAAACACAGAGGTAGCTGACTGGCAAACTCACGAACATAACAGATTCATAGGTATCTTAACGTGACAATTCACAATCGGTTGAAAAGACAGAGGAAAAACCCCTCAACTCACCAGCTCACCGACAGCGACATCGGCAGCTCCAGTGCCAGTCCAGGAAGAAGAACAGCACACAGCGATAACAGAAGACACCACCTGCACGAGCGATGGGGGGAGGGGTTCAGTAAAAAAAAAAAATCCATTTTCTCACATACAGAAACGTTGGCAAGTTATAGACAGACACAGTGCAGATACAGTTTACTGTGCTGTATACCCGAAAAAGAAAGTTAAGTGATTGAATTTGTCGTTTAAAACAGAAAATATTAGACATATGAAACTGTCCTCCCCCTCAGTAAAGGAATGGTTCAGACTTCCTCTACCCCCACCCTGGCCGACGAGCTCCCGGTCCACTCTGTATGAGCTGTCCATTGGTGACAACGCGGGTGGCATCGACTGTATTAAACACCCCAAAATACTATATGATATGAATTAGAAACTAGCTAGCTTAAGGAATTGATCTTTAAAAGAATATCAATTCGCGCTGACACATTTTCGGCACATATGTAAGCCAAATGACAGAGGCTGGCATTAACCGTGGTGCCCGTTTTCAGCCAGTAGGTGGCAGGGGCGTCCATAGAAAGAGCTGCACTCAGAGAAGTGCAGGGCAACTGCATTAGGTGCTGCTCAGAGATGTAAAGGAGGGTGCCCACCTAAAAGTTTACCCCGTTATTATCTTCATAGATAAATATTAATGACGTGTGTAACTTACTGCCAATACAGTAAGTAGTATTTCACTGATATGTAAAAACAGGGAGAAATCTCACTGAAATGAAAAATTACTTTTTGCCTCTTTAGCATGTTCTAACTACCCACCACAAACAATGACAAAATAGGGGGAAAACTGTAAACTATTCATATCAAAATCCCATTACTTTCACTTTCTCATAAACAAAAATCAAAGTGCTGGTTTGTACAAGGAAGGATGTCTTTTTGTCCCTGGATAAAACCTATAGGTTTACACTTTCGAATGATCCTTGCCCTCGTCATGTCCTGTTCCAATTACCTTAGATTCAACAGGAAATAGAGACACATTAAGGAAGCAAGACGTTCTCAAAATGTGGTTTCACTATGACTGGGGTGTGTGTGTGAGTGTCTGTGGGCGGTTGGGCAGGATGGATTAGTGTTTATAGTATCCACTCAAAACAGTGGTGGGAAATAGGTTCTCCAGATGGGGCCACAAACCCACATAAGCAAATAGCAAATAATAGGAAGAAGTCATTACAGCTGAGTAAACAAGATTTACAGATAAAAAATCACAATAAACATTGTTTATATCTAATGGCTTCCACCTATTGTTTGCGTCAGTTAATGTTGTAATAAAAAATGTGACTGAGTTTCGTTTTTACAGTTATTGTTGCCTTGTGATGATCACTGACTTGAGGTCATAGTTAACCCACCTTTTTATGTACCTCTACAGCATGGATGGTAACAGTATTCACATCTTTATTTACAATAGATATACATTATAAAACACTGTGATACCTTTGACATGGATAAAGAATTAAGTTAAAGGCTGCTGCAGCGTGGCTCACTGTCCTTATTTTTTTTTAAAAAATGCCTCCATTATGTGCCTTTTCAAGTCGCTCACATTCAAGGCTGAAGCATGATTGAGGCAAAAATATATAGGTTTATGTGGTGTTCAGACAGCTGGCTCTTCATCTATCGTAAATGACACTCTCCTCGACTGCTGTCAACAACTGCTTGCCAGCCTCCTGCTGTGGGATACTGAAGCACTCCTCCTCCTCCCCTACAGGGAGTTCATTGTCTGTCTGCACTGAGTCCGTGGGGATGACGGGCGGTGTCCCACAGGACCCATTGCCAATGTGGAAAGTGATGTTGACGTTGACGTGGGGACTGGCGGCCACGGGACTGATGAGCTGGGGGCTGGTGGGCTGAGAGGAGGGTAGAGGAGGGATGCTGGGCTGGGAGCTGATGGTCTCGGCATTGGAAAGTAAGGACATTGGCTCTGACAGAGTTGAGTGTGGGTCGTGGAGGGCTGTGGTAGATTGGGAAGCGCAGGAGGACTCGCAGCCCTGGTTGCTGCAGCCCTCCATCTTTGTTAACATTTCAGCGTTGTTACTAAACTGACTGAGGCTACTGCAGGGCTCGCCTGTCTCCAGCAGACACTGTTGTTCCGGGGAGTTCATGGTGAACGTAGTGAGCTGTGTGTCCACTGAGTAATCCTGACTGATCTGCAGCATAAAAAAAATAGAAAGTCATATTTTGTGTATCATGCACATCCAGAACTATAGTCAGATATAATGCACATAAACTAAAGGAAACTCACTTTATCATTCCTCTCACAATTTCCATTTGCGTCAGTTTTAGGATGAAAATCTTCAGCCCCTGGGTAGCAAAGCACAGTGAAGATACAGAACCAGTGAGCAGTGTGGTGAAAATGTCAAATATACAAATAAGTGACATTTTAATGAGATTGAATAAATAATGGTTGCTTTCAATTCTCACAATAAAATTGAAGATTAAAATAATGAAGTACTCCCAATCCCTTTCCACAAAACACGCTTTTTGCAGGTTATATTTACCTCTCCTCTTCATTACTTTGCATCGGACCAGCAGGACCAAGACAATGATGAGAAGCAAAACTCCAATGACACTGCTAATGGCTGCAACTACTAGACAGGTAAACACACACACACACACAGGGAGAAAAAGAGAGATGTGATGAATGTTAAAACATTGGGGAGATTTCACTGCTTCCTCATTATGACTTAAAAACACAGCCTGATACTTTCCCTACCTGAATTAATGTTGATGTCTGGTGGCGGGGGTTTTGTTGAACGGCTGATCTTAGCCACTGAAAGAGTTGAACTAACAAACAATCTGGGGTCTAAGCCTGGTGAGGCGGCGGTGGTCACTGGACTTCCATTTGTGGACACAATTCTCCCCTCAGGCTCAGCTGGAGGTTTTTGAGGCAGGATGGTGGATGAAAGAGGCCCCGGCTCACACACAGTATCTGAGGTGGCATTGCCCTTTCTCACAACAGCCATCCCCTGACAGCTGGAGAGACAAACAGAGAGAGAGAGAGAGATGTCAGAGATCTGAGATCAAGTGCACAAAATATTGTATCTGTGTGCCTGTGCTTCACTCACTCTGTATGAGGCCGACAGGACTCAGTGTAGGATACTTTATCGGAAAATGTCCCATCCTGGCATGGCGCACACTTCACATTTGACTTAGCTGTTCCTGAGAAACACACCCAAATATTGTTTAACTTTCACTATCACATATCAAATTTCATTTTAATCTTATTGAAGATTAATGTATAATATATTGTCATTGCATTTAAGGGTTGACTGATACAAAAGACAGCTAGCATAATAGACAGAATGGGCCTTTTATTTAAAATTGCATGTAAGTGTCATTGTAGTCCACCTCTGTTACAATGCCAACAGTTTGATTACATATTTATTATGTGATCAAACTATTAAGTGATTATTGAGAAACCGTTAACGTGAATTGACTCTAATGTGGCATTTTAATTGTGTTACACACATGTAGGGATTGGTAATATATCAATATTGTCTATTAATAATGCCTGTACTTGCTTGGTCTTCATATCCACATTAATAATGATTGTTTATCAAAAATCTCATTGTGTAACGATGCTATGAAAGCACCAACATTCACCTCTACAGTTTCCACATTGAGGCGTTTGGTCAAAAATATTCTGATATTTGATTTTGTCTATAATTCCCAGCCCTACACACATGCATTGGTTGTTGTTGTTGCCAGAGACCAAAGTGATATTTTCAAATTGCATTCTGATCAGCAGGGGGAAAAAAGTATAACATTTTTTAATGATGTGAAAGAATAAAAGATAAAAGTAAGCATATCTTTGTGTCTTGGTGATCTCAGCGAAGGTGAAATCAGCGACTGTTTGGGATTTGTACTTGATAAATGACTAAGATGATCAGTCACTCATCAAAATCATGATTGATTCATTTTCTGTCAATTGACTAATTGATTAATTAATTGACTGTTTCAGCACTGAATGCTTATAGTTTTTTGGAATATGGAATAAAAATCGTCAGATTTGATGATGTTTAATATTGGCACAAAACATTTTCGATCCACAGCTTCAATTCAAAAATATCAGTATTACCCTTGAAAAACGCATGTTTTCAAACTAGAATTTTATTTGTCACACATTTGTCATTTGAAATAAATAAATGCTGTAGTGGCTGTAAAGACTTTGTTTTAGCCTTGTGGTAAACAGCGAGTACCGTACCTTGTATGGAGACTCCATAACCAGGCTTGCAGGTTGTGTATTTCCTACATTCGGCGCAGTAAGGGTCATCAAATCCCAAGATGCAGTACATTCCAGGCTGGCACACACACGTGGACTTGGTGGTACTGGAGCAGTTCTGGGCATACTGCAAACCTTTTTCTGGTCATAAATTACAAAAAGAGATGTTTCACATAAAGGAACACTGATATAAAAACATGAATTACAACAAAAGCCTAAACATGCCTGTATCACAAGATTCATGAGGCTGTAATATGACTTGCAAACCCGTATTGTATCTGATATCATGAGCTGTAATCAATATTTTGTTTTGTAAGTGATTAAAACACTTGCAGTCATTTTGACAGTACTGTACCACAGAAAATCACACCACAAGTGTTAGTATTACAGGATACGTGAGGTTGTAAGATGAATTGTAAACTTGTAATACTGCGGAATTGTGAGTTCCTTTCTGGAGAAATGAAGAGCAAAATCCACGTGTGTGCATTGTGAGCTGGTTGCAACATAATTTGCGATCCGGTGACTCATTTCACATCCTGCAAACCTGCGATAGATATAATCACTATTGTAAAATTTTCTTTGTAGCCCATTGTTAATTTCCTGAGAAGAATAATTTTTTTTTTTTTTTTCTTTTTGGGTGTTCAGTCCTCAGAATAAAATCGTGTTTATGTTGAAACAATTGAAATCATGCATTTCACAATCATCTACATCAACAAGCAAAGAGTGTTTTGCACTCAGTATTTAGGTGATATTTTTATTTCAAGATATTTGACTGGTTACATTACAATTTATGTTATACCAAACAACTTTCTTATTCAGACTGAGAGATTGTGTGGGTTTGTGAGGGAGAGAGGAGTGGATTTTGCATGAGACCACACTCCTTGTCAACCCAGTGAGTTAAATATTTATTTTGATGATCTAATCCAAGCTGATATCAGTGTAGTGGTATGTTGTGTTTGACTAGTCTGAATAAAATAGCCACTTCAGAACTGCACCACATTACACGTGAACTGATCTGGCATAAGGTGCACAAATATGCAGGCTTGCACATGCACACACATACATCTTGCTGCATCGTATCTGTAGCAACTCACGTTAGCCAGCATTTAACTTAAGCACAAGCACGCACAATAACTACATCCAGGTGACAAATTAAATGAAAGAAACAATATAAAGTGTCTCGATAAGATGCTGGGCCACCATGAGTCACCAAAACAGCTTCAGTGCACCTTGGTATAGATTCAGAGCCAGCGGAGCCCCTCACTGTAGGGGTGCAGCATGCGTGGCCTACACTCTTGGTGTAGGCCACGCATGCACTCGCCCACATGTGGAGAATATAGTGAAGGATGACTCATCTGACCAGATCACTTTCTTTCCACGTCTCTGTGGACCAGTGCTTATTGCACCACTGAGCTCTCAAATGAGCATTTGTCTTTGTAATGAGGGCTTTATGCACTACAACCCTACTATAACATCCCTCTTTGTATAGTACCTTTTGGAATAAATGTGATCATCCCTCCAGTAGGGTTCCCGAAAGCAATGAAGCTGCTCTGATGCCTCATGGTGGCCAAGCGCCTTACTAAGACACTTAATGTTGGTTTTTCCTTTGAATTTGTCACCTGTCTTTAGTTCAAGCAGAACATAGCAAGTATGTTTTATATAGCCTTGAATACCCAGCACTACCAGCCTAAGACGGCAGTGCATGCAAGAAAAGAAAGCTCCCAAGAAAGCTTTTTTTTTTTTTTTTTTAGGAAAAAACACAAGAGACTTTGGATGGTCCAAGTCCAAGAGGGATCCCACACTGTGAAGGCAGAGCACGCAGAAGGTGCCAGGACCAAAGCTTTCAAGCTTTTTCTGCAGGTGGACCCTGCCAATATGGCTCCAAATGTTTTCAGTGATGCACAAGGGGGAGAAGTGATTATATCTTGGCCACAGGTTTACAAAATGTGTTTAGAACATTTTCAGGTGCTCACAGCTACAAAAACCTATCACAAGCTTGCAGATTGTGTTGGAACCTTATAGCAACGACGGATTTAGGTCTTCAACTTTACAGACTGAAGTTCATATTCATATTTGTGCATTTGTGTTAAGTTTGCTAGTCATGTTACAGCCTTGTTTTGTGATTTTCTGTAGTAGTATACTGCAATAAAGACTGCAAATACTTTTAAAGACTTGCAAGGGGGAATATAGCTTATAATGTCAAATGTATTAGGTGACAAATGTTTCACACATTTGTAAGTAGCTGTAATACAGATACAAATACATCACGTTTTATACTATAGCCTTGTGCATTTTTATAATACACATACAACATATTTTGGACATGTTTTAGGCCCATATATTTTTACTGTATTGTCAGCCACTCACTTGCTTTGCATCTGGAACAGGAGAAGCAGTTCGGAGAGAAGTTCCAGCTCTCTATGTACTGCTCATTCGGACATTGTTCACACACGCTGTCAGAAGTTTGAGAGCACTTTTTTTTCAGTCGGTGTCCTGTAATAACAGATACACAAATAAAACCACAACTTACTCACTTATAATGCATTTTTAGTGGCATGCAGTGGCCTTGTACCTCCAAAATTAGAACATTTCACTCATAGAAAAAAAGAAATGCATGTAACATTTTGTCTGCATGTGGGAAACAATGCTGTTCAGACAGCTATCAGTTTGAGTAGAGAGAACTTTGTTAAAAAGAATTTTTAAAAAGAAAGTTATAGTTAAAAGAGAAATATTTTATATAAAGTAAGAATTCTGTGGACTACTTCCTCCATTTCAAGAGAAAATAAATCTGCCAATGAGTACAGATGACTTTTAATGCCACTGGGAGTCTTAATTTTCCTCTCTGGTGACGATAAGTCCTACTAATCTGGACTGTGCAATTAAACAAACACTGACACGCGTGCCCTCTCTTTATTCCTAGTAGAAAGGGAGGTTATATAATAATGAACTCCATACTGAGGGTGAGAGGAGGCCACCAGGCAGTCAGATAAGGTCAAGTTATGGCTTGAGTATATCAGTCATTCTCAGGCCAAATAGTTAGAGTCCCGAGAGCCTTAAGAATAAACACTGACTGGGAGGACTGGGAGGACAGACCTGATAAGAAAGTTCTAGATGAATCATTGTTCTCAAAGCAGAACAGGGCTCATGTCCTAAATGAAGGCACCTGCAAGCGCACACAAGCTTCATGTGCTTTGTCTCTCATAACGCAACCAGATCCTGCTGATAAACGCGTCGGCATCTCGTCTCCGGGCTCCTCTGCGGTTAAACGCCACCACAACTCAAGATTTGTCAGCAGCTTTTCAAAACGTACCTCATCACATAAACATGTAGCTTGTGTCATCAAAGATCATGGCTTTGATTGTGTGTTATTCATTAATCTTTGAAAATGCACTGGGTTACAACACTTACCAGGGGGGCACCTGCTGCAGCACAAGTTAGACCCGTCCTGAGTTGGATATTGTGTTGTGGGGTCAAGACATTTTCCATTTGAGTCCACCTGATATGGCAGAGAGTGCACCTATGGGAGAAGAGAGACTGTCAAACCTGTCTGGAGCGGGTCAGATGAAGACAGTGATGACAAATACAATCAAATATGTCTTTTCCCAAATCCCTCTGAAACACATGCACTCATGCAATCACATTGAAACTCTCTCTTTCTCTCTCTCTCTCACACACACACACACACACACACCCATCTGGTCATAACCACAGTTGTGCTTCTGCTGCGTTTAGGTGCTCGGCTCACATGTACATTGTGGCCTAAAGACTTGACTACCTTGCTGACAGCTCGTAACAATGCCCTCCAATGACATGCAAAAGCAACATTTGCTGACAACAGCAGTGTATTTCTCGTATAGCAGGAAATGGGGGTGGCAGCCTAGAAGTCTTCTGAGAAGCTCTGTGACTCTAAGGTACTGTATGTGGTCTGACCACGGATAGCACTGGATCCTACAATAAAGATAAACCTCTGCCAAGCTTCAATCAACCCCGAAGACTTTTTGGAAGAACATCCTGTTATTTCCCTTTCTTCTGGCTGCATGCCTTAGCAAACATCTTTTTTCTTGGAAAAAGAATACAAGCACACAGTGAAACAGGAAAACAGTAATAAGTGCCCTTCTACTGTTTTACACTTGGGCAGGAAGCCTTCATTCCGAAACTGGTTTAGATGCCATGCCAATGAAACTAAATACTCATACAGTTTGACCTCACCTTATGTTTTAGTATCTTTACAGTGTCTATTCCTGGATGGCTTTGGATAAAATTGTTATTGTAACAGAGCTTTAAGTTAGTATTTTAAAAGTGAGAAATTCCACACATTCCACTGGCTCTGTGCCAGGTGACCTGGTCCAGTCTGTTCAAGTCTGCTCTCAACTTACTGTGGCTACTGAAATATACAAAGAGTCAGGGAACGGGCTAACTTAAGGTCATTTAGGGAAATGAGGAAAAATGAATGACCGAGCAAAATGTGTTGAGTGACCATTTTGAAGAAGGAAGGAAAGAAAGAAAGAAAGAAAGAAAGAAAGAAAGAAAGAAAGAAAGAAAGAAAGAAGAAAGAAAAAGAAAATGAAAGTGTGAAAAGTGCTCTGGTTAAAACAGTTGTTTTAAAGTGTTCAATCTTAGAAATGAGACAGCTGTCAAGGACAAAAATGAATCCAAATGACAAAATACTCAGCTATCCCATTACAATATTTTAAATAGATAAACATATAAGGAAATAAAAAATGAAAAAGAAAAATAGCCGTTTTCAATCCAACAGGAGCGGGAACAAGTCGCGCAGAGACGTTTGCCTTCAGAAACGAAAAAGTTTGTCAAACATGGCATGTTGCACTTTGTTGATAGTCCCTTTCCGCATTCCCGTGACCAGGCTCCTTCTCTTTATGGCGCTTGACAGCTTGGGTAAAACTTAACAACACGCAGTTTAACTGAAAAAAATGTAGGAGGCCTGTGGCACTTGAAGAAATGTCTTTTGTATTTTGGTTTTAGTTGTGGTGTTCAGGATTTACTGAGCTTTAAGCGCGCCGAGGGTGTGAATGCGTGTGATCTTCAGTTCCCAGGTTATTGATCAGATTTATAAATCAGTAACCCGTCATGTGAAACGCGCTGCAGTCTAACATTCCCACACGGACTGAAGCCTGAATACTATCACCCAACAGTGCGCCCCGCTGACATGCTACCTGATAACAGGTGTAACTACAGACGACTGCATACAGAAGGTATAGATCGCCTACCTTAATGTGGGCATTCAGCAGAATCAACAGGAGTATAACTGCGTTCTTCATTGCCTCTTTTAAAGCAAATTATAGACAACTACAACTAGTGTGTAGCATGGAAATACTTTATTATGTATGCACTAGTACTTCCATTTCATAAGGGCGGTCCGAGTGTGAAGGCAGGAGTGGTTTCCTTGAACTGAGACGGGCGTTTCGGGGCAGGAAGCGACAAACAGACTGGCGCTGTCAGTGATGAGAATGGGTGAGACTGTGAATATGCAGTCAGCACTTACCCTTATTCGCTCACCGTCAATCAACCTTTTGCCTTTTTTTTTTCTTTTTTTGTAAAGCTGATATTATACTGCAGGCTACTGTAGTGACCCAGTTTCAGCAGTATCATGTGCAGTTGATCATGTTTTGAACAGGATGGGTGCAATGTTTGTCTTCACTGTCTATTTTTCTATCTGTCTGTCTGACTGTCTGTCTGTCTACCTACCTTCCTACCTACGTTTTGACCTGTGTATCGATTACAGACAGGATACAGCACTCCTTCTCAGCAATTTCAAGTTCCACCAGGCCAATAACCTGGCACCACTGTTATATTATAGCTACATGAAGGCTTTAAATAATGTTCATTTGTACAAAAAACAAACAAACAAACAACCAAACAAAAACCCAATACATTTATTCATTAAGGAGTCCATCCTTCAATCAGAAAGCCCAGGTTCACGTCCTTCTGACAGTGACAGCAAGTATCTGGCCCTGCCATCTCCAGCCTCCACCCTGTGGCAGGATGAGGAGGCAAAAACAAATTATGCTCTGCAGGGATGCACACTCAAAAAGGATCTACTCATTAATCTAAATGTAACTCTCCAAGTCCACTTGTTCTTTTTTTTTTTCCTCCCATGAACTGTAAGGCAGTTTGCCTCACCTCGTGCAACTATCCCTTACTGGTTGCATTTGTGATCATTTCTCACATGTCCGGACAGGTTGTGGATGCAAGATGCCAAAAGAAACACAACAAAACAAACAAACAAAAAAAAAATACAAAAGAATTGCTGTTGTAGTGCCCCCAGTTGAATGCCCCTGTATGTTCTTTCCTGCATGAGACGATGACATTTCACAACGAAGTTCCCCCTCCCACATCCTCATCAAGCTGCTGTTACTCAAGTAAAACACTGTCATCACTGCTGATAAGCTCCCTTTGTCCACTGTCGCCTTTGCATGTTTTATCTGCCGTGACTGTAATTTGTTGTGGTAAACCTTTAAAAACATGCCACTTTTTGGTTCCTCTACCCTACCTACTGACCTTTACAAATTACACTATTCCTCCTGGATGCTTTGATAAATCCCATTTGGTTGGTATCTTCCAGTAAATCAAGGTTACCTGAGAAGTTAAAGGAAGCTTCCTGTCAAAAATTGATCAGCGCTAAATCCCCAGTGATGGATTAGGGCTGCATATTGACAGAGATTACGGTCAGAAGGATGCTCGAGTTTAAAGCTAAATGGGATCACAGCAGATTTGCATTACAAAGGCTAATGAAACTAGCATTGACAGAACTTGCATTTTGGTGTCTCAAAACAAGATGCTGTATGTCGAGGTGAAATGAGTATCAGTGTTTTCCCTTAATGCCTGTTTGTGGTAAAGTCCACCCCAGTATCAAAAAACCTCACACATTTTACACAGAGCATAATTCTCTGGTAAAACGCACCCGGGCTCTAAAGTAGCTATCAGCAGGAACCCTGCCAAAAATAATACACTGTGGATCCTTTGCTTTGACTGAGCTGATTATGCTGCAGTGTTATGTTTCGAGTCAGCGCTGGATCAGACTCAAAAGTATAGGCTCATGTTTTTCGCTTGAACTCTAATCAAATAACAAAAGATTTGACAACGGTATTAAATCACATTTCATTTTACGCGGGTGCTGATTGGGCCTCTTCAGTTGATTTGATTCGACACACACTCTGCTTCTTTACATAATTTAGGCCACAAGACAGCGTGCAAACAGAGAGGAATCGGAAAACCCTACAGTACGCGGTGTGCTTGTTTAGGTGTGATAGGTGGGACATCGTTTGACATTAAGTTGTTACGTGGTTGTGGTTTCCTGTGAATTGCAGCTACTGTATGTCGCCTTCTGCCCTTGCTGTGGAACTCTCGGTCCCACGGCAGGGGAGCCTCAAGGAAGTTTAAAAACAGAAGTACGCGTCAGTTTTGGAAACTGGAGAGGGAAATGTGACCAGGTCTGTTTGCAAGAGAGCTTACTCAAAATCACTTCCTAAAAGCTATAAAATGCACTCAAAACCACACAGGAGCTGACTCAGACAGGCCACCCAGCTTTCCTCACTACATTTAAATGTTCTTCAGTACATGCAGATTAATCCTCATAATTCTAAAACTGCACACAACATCTGCCACCTCCCCTGTTGACCTGCTCCTGCTTATTGTGACGTTAGGATCTGCTGCCTAACACCGCAGATGCTGCTGACATCCGCATGCAGACTTTAAACCAGTGCAGGTTTCAATTCAGATCACAGTTTATGAAGTGCAATAAAAGTGAAATTTAATTCAACATGAGGTGAAATGGGAACAGGCTGCTTCAGCTTGTACATTATTTCTATCTCATCAAATTCAAAAGAAGTTAAGGGTCTGCGCGCGCACACACACAGACTCACACACAAAAATCTCTTTGTATTCTTTAATAAAACATTATCTCCTCTCCTTCTTCTGAATGTTTTATTAAAGAATACAAAGAGATTTTTTGAGTGTGGACATTTAACCTCTTGAATTTTGACTTTTCTGTCAACGCACCAGTTTTGAGTTCAAGTGACTATTTTGAAGACTATCTCATCAGATTTGCATGTCTCCTTACTCACAAAAAGTATAAAGAAACTAGCAAAATTAAGTCAACCAGTTCACGTTACCTTTAACACTTGAACTGAATAAGGTTTTGGAAAAAAAAACTCAATTATCATAACTGCATGTTGTATTAGGCAGCTACAAAAAGTGATGTAATATCTTTAATCCTGTGAGGCAAACAAAGTCTTTGTTCCAAATTTCAAAACCTAATTTAAAGAGCACACATTTATTGGAGAACCAAAACAATAAAATCATAGAAATAACATATTTACAAAGATCAAGAAATACAAACAGAAAGTGTCAATACAAAAACAAGAGATAATTTTAGTGGCATTACCAAACATTTTTTGTAGAAATTACAATGTTTAATCAAAACCAGCGTTCCAGTGGCTTGTCAGTACACACATTTCAC
>OMLF01001517.1:40510-50622 GCA_900302615.1 Holocentrus rufus | reverse complement strand
CCGAGCCAGTCCGGTGTGATTAGTTGACCACAGTTGTGTAGAGTTGCACCCCATTATCATTAAACGGTGCCAGTCATGAAGTCATATACTCCTCTCTGTCTCTGTAATTACTCTCCCACTGTTGGGCTCCAAGCAATTACTGCCTGCTGCCGGAATGCTTCATTGTTCATTAGGCACAGATAACGCACATCACAACAACAACAACAAAAAAAGAGAATTACTCCAGATTTACAAACATGTCATTATTACCTGTTTGGCAGTTCAAAATTGACCCTGCATTAAAAAAGTGAGGGTTTATTTTCCATGTCTTCTTCACAAAAAGGACACAAAAAGTGTATTTAGGGGAGAGCGGTAAAATCACTGGGACCCACAACACTGACATTAGGTATCACCATGAGAAAACTTTTTATATATCTTTTAGTAAACTGTAGACAGGCATATGTCATTTTAGAAAATATAATGTCTGTGTAATTTAGTGCTGTATCTGAGGTAATGAGGGACTTGTACCATTAGGTGGCCACTGTGTCCTATTCTGTCTTGTGTTTTGTATCCTGTTCTGTTCATTTTTGTCTCTTGTTCCTTATGAAGTTTGCCCTGTACCATTAGGAGGCTATTTTGTGCACCTGAACACTAAAAGGACAAAGGTTATTGGGTAATGGGTCTTCAGTATGGAACGGACAGGTTTTCTTTAGAATTGTGTGTCGACTGAGCAGGAAGCCAACAATACTGGGGAAATATCAGAGTATGTAAAAAAAAACAAAAAACTCTACATTCCAAGGCACTCCATCTCTTTCCAAAGATAAAGAGCCTTTATTGATTCAAGGTTAGGAAAATTAAAACCATAGAATCAAGATGTTACAGCCACCTGGCCTTCATTAGGGAACCCTCCGTGTCCTTGTGTGTCCTCTTCTGTGCTGTGTACTTCTTTGAATCCTGTCCATTTTCTGTCTCAGGACCCATATGTTTGTCCTACACCATTAGGTGGGTCCTTTTTTCAACCTAACACCAAAGACCGGTTCTTGTTATTGGTCCTGACAGTTGGAAGATCCACATTTTACAGCTTCTCCAACTGTTGCCGTCACACGTTGCTGCTGTCATAAAAACTTTGGTGGTTTTTGAGGATAATCTCACCCTAGATACACGTTAAACCGATTGTTAAGTCATACTTCAACTAAGACAAATTTCTAAATATCAAATCATTCCTCTCCAAAAAGAATCTCATCCTGCATGTAGTCACTACATCCCTGCAATTCTCACAATGTACTTACTTCTCACCGCTCTTCAGCTTATCCAGAATTCAGCAGCTAGACTGATAACTGGCACTAAAAACACGAGCACATTACACTGACATCTGTATCCCTCCATCTGCTACCTGTAAGCTTTACCATAGATTTAAAATTTTTATTGATTATTTTTAAAGCTCAGTCTGGCCTCTAGCTCCATCACTGACCTTCTCATGTCTCATAAGCCGGTCTACTCTTTACAATCCTCTAATGCTGCCCTGCTGCCCGTTTCAGAGTCCAGGCTACAGTCAGAAGGTGATTGCGGCTTTGCTGTCAGGGCCCTCAGACCCATGACTAAGTCTGGAAATTAGGGCTGCTATCAGTTTCTTATTTTAAGTCTCTTAAAAATTCTTTTTTAAGGATTAGCCTTTTTCATGATTTGAGCATCTTATTTTTCTGCTTTGTTTACCGTTTCATTGCTTTTTTCCCCCTCTTAAATACGTTTTACTTTTGTTATTGTTTGTGCTGCTTTTATGTTGTTTTATCTTGGAAAGCACTGTGAAAAACTGCAAGTTGTTACATTTAAGTGATTTTTATTATTGTCTATCTTTGAATGCATTCAGCACAAGCAAACTTTTATTCGAATGGCACCATTATTTACACATATTAAAAAGACCTGCCACTTTGTATTAAACTGTCTGAATTTACAACATGCCTTCTGATCACCATTTTTTCAGCAGCATCTACTTATAGAACAATCAATTAATCCAATATCAGGCATTCGGAAAACATCAAAGACAGGGATATACACTGAGAACAGTTGCATAATCGCCTACATGTTCACATGAAGAGGGCAACATAGTATGTATGAGCCCAGTGAAACTCCACATGGGAGACGTGGGCTCAAATCTCACTTGCTCTTTTGTTTACATAATGCTGCCTGAAAGAAGCTTTTTGTTTGGCAGTTTATTTACAGTTGACGCAAGATGAAATACCTACTTGCTGGATTATTTATCTATGGATAAATCTCCCGTATTGTGTCCTATTCTGTACAATTACACAACAGGACTGCACAGCACAGGCCAGGAACAGGCAACACAAGAGAGAAACCACCGTGGCATGGGACCGGACCCAGGCAGCACAACCCGCAGTGATAAATAATCATTTAAGATGCTCTATCTGGTTTCAGTAAATAGACTGTTCATTTCTATTTGAAAGAAACCAAAATGTTCCTTTGAAGCGACATACCCAGGTCTCCCCTACATAGCCTTACACTACACAATGTCACTGATAAGGAATTGATTGATTATTCTATGAGAAGTTGCTAAACGATGATCAAAAGGTGTTGTTATTCAGACTGACAGTTGCTGCTTTGTTCTGTCAGACCACATTTTTAGCTGTCCAGGCCGCAGACAGGGCGTTTTACGACATTGGAAGTTTCATGCAATGCTTTCACCACCTAAATGTGTAAACACCGATGTCATTCCAGTAAAAGTTTTCTTGTGATGAATGCACGCAAAGATGCAGGATGACGAGACAATAGCCGCCTCACGAGGCAGGGCAGTCATTACACAGGGCACGACACAGAAAGGGACAGGGTAAGACACAGTAGCCACCTAATGGCACAACACCCTAATTACACAGGACATGACACTAAATTATACAGAGGAAGACGCGGCATAGGACATGACACAAAATGATCTAACCCCTGATGTTTAAATCATACTTACAGCAGAGATAGTCATTGTCTAAAAATAGAGCCAAGATTATCAGTCCCCTCGGCACGACCTGTCAGATTAATGTCTGTGGGCTGAAACTGACACAGTACCGAGGATGGAGGTAGTGCTTTTGCCTCAAACAACTTAGGTATCGCTGATCTCCGATGTGGAGGAAAGAGAAGGGAAGGGAACAGGGAGGCAAAACACAAGAGGTCAAACAAAAAAGCAGTAAAGCTGTTGGTCTTATTTTCCTGATGTCAAACCAGAGTAAAAGAGCAATGCAGATCCCTCCATAATCAGTGACTACAAATGTTATAAAGTTTCCTTGGAGATATCTGGTTTATATCTGTCACACAAATAAAGTTTGACATGACTTTGACAAGTATTTTTGTTAAAATGTAATTTATATAATCTCGTGTTGTGCAATTGTCAGGGGAATCCAGGGAAGCCGGAGTTTGTGGTTTTAAAGACAAACATTGTGTGAGGGCTTGTGAAAGGGAAACTTGGTATTACCATATGGTCTGTTCCTTGGCATCTATCTCTGCTGTTTTTTTTTAATCTGATCTAAGAAGTCTTTTCTTGACTCCCCTGTTTCAGAGTTGCCGTCGTCACAGTGGGACTATGGGAAGGCAAAGGAAAATAAACCAAAGCCAAGGTACACATCCACCCTGTGCGCTCTGTTTGGGGTTGCACATGCATGTGCACGTGATGTGCTATTGGGAAAAAAAAAAAAAAGTCACTTGTCCTTTTATTAGCTATGCCAATACCAGCAGATACCAAATCAGTTTTTATATTGGCTGGGAGCCAGGCATAGTTTCCTTAACAAAAATCTCCTAAATAAATACTGATTAGGTGAGATTCTGACAAAGCAAAGCCATGAAATGAGATAATAACAGCGAGTGAAAGATCAGTGGAGGGATCAGATGAAGGGGGGAGGGGGGGTCTGACAGGGTGGGAGGTAAGGCGGTATCGGGAGGGGAGGAGGTTTTGCAGATAAAAAGACGTAAGGGGTCGATCGTCCCTGCTGCTCCAGCGATAGCAGTGGATGCCATTAAGATAAGGAGGATTAGACTGGCATGGCCAAAGCTCTGTCCTAGCCACTACAAACCTGAGGGACAGGTGGAGAGATCACATTGTGGGAGTGAAAGACCCTGGCTGGAGGCTGTGTTGTCACTCTGCACTTCAGCAGCGAGAGATGTCTGAAGGGCACAAAGAGACCGACTCTATCAGATTGACTTAAATGGGAATAGCACTCACAGGTCCCAATATGTGATTGGTATGAAGGAGAGCAGTCCAAGCAGTATTTTGTCAGCATGGACATCTCTCTCTGTCTCAAACCAGACAAAACTCTAACTTGTGATGTTGCATGTAAAGCCTGGAGCTATTCCAGACAACTGATCTCTAATTAGTGGTGCCATATGGATGTATGGCCTGGAGCTATTCCACAGAGGATGACTGGGACACTGACTGTATGATTTCATACAGAACAATGTGCGTCTGAAGTTTTATTACCAGCGAGTCCCTATACAAAATCCTTCAGTAGTGTTATCACTTCCAAAGCAGAAATTTTCTGACGATCCCCAGGAAATTATGCTGGACACTGTCACAGCCGCTTTTTACATCTTTTCCATTTTTTTTTTGTCTCAGCAGAGTTTTGATGGAAAAAAAAATTTGAGAGAAAAACTCTTTGCTCTTGCGACTCAGGGACACTGCTGCTGATATTCACTAATAGAGACTGAACTGTCCTAAAGCATAGGAATAGCTTTTTTAAAAGCAGAAATGAGCGTGCAATAATAGGGTATGTTTGATTAAGCAATACACCGCAGTTGCACCAAATTTATCGAGGAGAAATGGCTGTAGGAGAAATACACATTAACATAAAGAAAGAGCAACAGAGGCACTAAAACACACTTAACATTCTCTGTATTGCAAGCTCTCCTTAAGGAGATTACTTTGTCTTTACAAATGGCGTTTTTTTCCCCCCCAAAGAATTTATCCCCAAAGCAATTATGCTCAACCATGCTCAGGTTTTGCTTGAGTGAGAGCACAGAGCAGAAACACCCGTCAATGTGTTCACAGTGACCCAAGCAATCGTGCGACGGTCAAAAATATCTAAACGTGTTACACATCGAAACAGTGATCTAATGAAGCCTGATTGATGAGACCGGGACAAAGATCATGAGGTTTGCTTAAAGTTTGTTACCTATGAGTTAGTCGGCAATAGGACCTCGTTCTGGGGCTTTTATTTCACTGCTGTGCTTAATGGCCTATATGTGCTTCTGTGAGGCCTATTAAACACATGCAGTATATCAGCAGAGGAGGAACATATCGGTTAATCACAGCCTCGGTGTCAAGCTAAGGGCAGGCAATCAATCTACTGCCTGCCACCAAGCTGACAGACAGTCTGTAGGGACGACTAATGCTGTCATACTAATCACACCGACCGCCTCAACAGCCACCTGTGTCAAACAAGGATCAATGCCGCTGTTTCATCCCGTCTTTACCACTTTCACCAGATCGTCCTCATCTAACCGAGAGTACGCCTCTGTTCTGATTTGTAAATAGGGGCACATTAAGTTTAAACTGAATACATTTACTTTGGTGTAAGATAGTATCACCTCATCATGAAGGAGCGTTAATAGGATTCTCACCCAAAGTGATACGAATGGAAGCCATGCAATTACAGACCCCAATGTGTTGGGTTGGCAAAGCCCATTTTGAGCGCTGGCCTGATCCAACACTATTTCACAGGGGACATAATTAACAGACAGCAGAAAATCTGCAGCTGTGATTACTACGATTGTCAAGCTGCAAGCCTCTGAAATACTAGTTACAAGCATAACCAAAACAGTAAAAAATTAGAAATTGAATATTAAAATGATGATTAATTCGTTTAGCCACGAATAAGGACACACTGTTCTCTTATCTAGGCTTCCTATAATAACAACAGACAAGGAAATTAGTTTGGTCCAAATTACGCAACCTGCAATTTAATTTCTATCATCTTTAGATTTGAGACAAATTTTTCAAAACTATATAAACTGTCACACTGCTACCACAGCAACCCCTTTCCCATCTCTTTACTTAAGAGTGTTTCCAAGAGCATGGCAGATTTGCTGGCACAGGCTTTTAGCAAAATTGTGGAACCTTCTCTATCAAATACATAGCATTAATCTACAATAGCCTAATTAAAAAGCTTTCAAGCTTGTTTTTCAGATCCACTAATCACCAAGACAGTCAAGTATTTATTTATGGTCTGGGTGAGTGCAAACATACACTGCCTTACATCTAATACAGAAAATAAATCTCCGATAATTGAATTTGAGATTCCATATTGAAACCCAATTATGCTTGTTTTTGCTAAGCTTTGAATACAGTTTCTACTCAGCTCAAGCAAAAAAAATGCTGAGATAATAACTATTTGACAAATGATGTTAGTAAACAGCTTGCTCTAAGTCAGGTAGTGATCATGACAAAGTGGAACAAGTGGTACCAGATGCAGCTGACTATGTTTACACACAGTAATTGTGAGAAAAATCTTGCCAAGACAATGTGATTCTAGTTCAAAAACAGTGCTTGACCATAAGGAACCTGAAGCTAAAAACCACTGACTTTCATATATCTTAAATGAGTAGATAGAAGCATGAATATGAACTGGTTCATTTCAGCAAACCAGGACTAAGATAGAAAAGCTCTCTTTTTAAAGACCCAGCGGTATAAATTTCACCATTTTCCATAAAAAAGCACTTTATTGCCCTTTTTATAGCCATACTATCGTGAAGAGGCCAGAGACAGATGTATGACTTCTCTCTTTTCAATCTACATAGCAGCGTCCCTGTGGGATGACTTCACAGTTCAGATGAGGGCTGGAAGGAAGGATGACCTACCAATTTCATGCCTGATTATCCTCCCTTGGCCTTTTCTGATTTCTGTGAATAATCTATCTCAGCATTTCCACTGAAGGATAAAGTTCATTCCTTAGTCATTCATTCAAGCCTATCCTGTACATGTAGCAATATCTTAGGGCTTTCTTATCTAATACCTCTTGGATTGTCATGCAGCCCCAGAAATTATATATATATTTTTGGACCTATGCTGGGATTTGTCCCAAGATTGCCAAAATTGTTAAATGTATCTTTTGGCTCTTTGGTATTAGAATGATGTACAAAATGATAAATATGCTCTCTGAATGATTCATTCTTGAATATCTTTTGAATGACCGAATGATTGGTTCTTGAATATCTTTTGGTTATCATGAGCTCACCCACCCACCAAATGATCAAACTCTGACTCTTTCCTTACCTCACCAAGTTTCAAAAGGAGTAAAGAACTTATGATTGTCAACACTTAACATGAAAATAACACAAAAATAAATTAATTGCATTTTTGCAAGCAAAAAAAAGGTAAGATATGGACTATATGAATGATTTCATTATTCTAGTGAAAACATCCCTCCAGCAAATTAAAACTACAAATGAATAATTACCTGCTCTGCAAACCTGACTTTCCATAATCTTGCATTTTATCTCTCTTAGGCCTAAAAAGTGTCTTTAACATATTAGTGAGGCTCCGATATTTGTTCTATTTTGGGTTTGATTTAGTAATTTGTTTACTCTTTTGAAGATTATCTCTCATCATAACTTCAGCAGCAACAGCACCTGAGCATCAAGGACAACGGGGTGGCTAGCAGTGTTGTAAGCCAACCACAGTGGCTATGCACTCGCACTGTAATATCAGCTAATTAGTGTGGTTAATCAGGCTGATAATGAGCCTGGGCGCCATGCCATTTCAATCTGACACCAGGCCAGGGTTCATATCTCCATCAGCCGCACCATGGGTGTCCAAGCTCTCCCTGAAGAAGTGTCTTTCTGGACTCAAGAGGAGAGAGACGCATGAGAAAGGCACAAGTGCTAAGTCTTTTGATGGAGGCAGCCCCTGCAGGCAGCAAATCCATACCTTCCTGGTCGCTGGGACACAAAGACAGCTGGTACAGACCTGGGGGGTATGCCACAAGGCAGGATTAGCACGTTTGTAAGATAAGGTAAAAAGTATTACAAGATCTCTCCTTAAAATTTGGTTATTATTAGCAATCATCAGCACATATTCCTAAACCTAACATTCAAGTTTTGTTTTGCAAATTCAAATCATTATCAAAAGGATACAGCAAAATCTTTTCCACCTGGTTAACTTTCTAATCCTGCTTTGTGGAATGCCCCCCCGAGAGGCTGAGAAATGCAGTGATGTAGCAGCATTTGTCTGCAGAGTCCTTTAAGCACATGTGTTTTGTTTGTTTTATTTAGCTTCTCTGCAAGCGTTTCTCCTCGGCAGATTTTTCAAAGCTGCACTTAAAAACACTCCAGAAATGGATGCTTACTGAGGCGCATCCTATGCCACCTTTTATCACACTACCCATCCCAACACACACAAAACAATACTTTTGCAATCACTATTTTGTAATCCAAAACAATCTAGTTAGCAGCCTCACGCTGTCACCTCCCCATCTCACTCCTTTCTCCTCCCTCCCTCCTTCTCTCTCTCCCTCTCTCTCTCACCCCCCCTCTCTCTGTTGTCTCACTCATTCCCTGCACAGCACAGCAGACCGGATAACGTTTCCTTCATCCCGCGGCACAGACTCATTTCTCCACACACCAGCTCTGAGTGGAAGCTCAGTGGGGGTGTTTGAGATATTAGCGTGCTGTGGGGGGCGGCTCAGGGACTTCCACCATCCACATAGAGAGGTAAGCTCTGCCTGTTTGATTTGATTACTGTACACTGTTAAGCACTTGTAACAAAAGTGAAGGTGGTTAACAAGGTAGCAAAAGTTAGCTACCTGAAATTACAACCTTTAGATACCATTTGTGTCAGATTTTCAGCAGTCGAAAGACAGATTTGCAATGGTGCATGCACTTTATGCTGACAAGTTCTAAGAGTTTGAGCTGTTTGGAAATTTTTGCATGGAGAAAATGCTGAAGTCACGATCATAAACTTAATGATATAGTCAGTTGCAAAGTGACTAATCACTCAAATGAGACTATAGAGAATAACCTTATGCACATTGCTGACGTAGCCTGATCTGTGCATTAATCCTTGTTTGTGTGAAATACTGAGTTTAGAGAAGTGCAGTACCAGTCACCCAACTCAATCACATGTAATTCCACAACTGGAAAATGTGCTTAAAACAAGGCAACATAAAACCAGTTACAATAGATTTATTTCACTTACTGCCAAAAGATTTTTGTTTTGACACGCTGGGGTATCTAACCCATTAGATTACATCGTGTGGTTACTGGTATCTTAAACTTTGCTTCATGACATATTATGCTTACTACATACTGTAACTTTCTGTACTGTTGCCATCTTAACCACATCTACTTGCAAAAAGAGATTTTTAATCTCTTTGGCACTTGCATGGTTAAGTTACACTGAATTTAGATACATTTAGATATAGTATGTATGCTGTCAGAGAAAGTGTGAAATGCAGATAAGCAAGCTGAGAATATATAAATATGCAAACGTTTGCTGTGTGATATTCAGCTTGTTTTGAAACATCATACTGTACCTTATGGCATAATTTCTCATAAAGGGGAATAAGTTTAAATGCCACAGATAAGGATCATGACACGGAGGCAGTTTCTGTTCTGACAGTCTCATGCTGAAGATGGCAGTGAAGCTCTAACAAGCCCCTGCCTGCACTCCATCATTGCAGTGCCAGATACTGTGTGCCCATGAGTATTCGTCAGGAACAGCTAATAGGGCACAGCAGCATGAACCTCTGATTTACAACCCCGTCCTCTGTCAGGCCTAATGATAGGGCAATAGGCTGGTTATTGAGGAACAGGTGCTGGGTAGTGAATAGATGCAAAGTGATGCTGCTGAAAGCCATGGGTGATTGTCATTTTGTTCCCTGCACAAATGCTCATTTGCAATATTGTGTTCACACATACATAGTTATTATGCATAGAAATTAGCTCTCTTGAAGTAGGTTATAGGCCTGGTGTGTGTGTGTGTGTGTGTGTGTGTGTGTGTGTGTGTGTGTGTGTTCACATAATTCTGTTCCCTTGTCGCCTCAGGCACAAACACACACACACCATCCATCACTGGTCACATGCAATGCTGTGATTAGCCGATGCAGTGGCAGTAAATATTAGATATATTTCTCTCTGGGGGGACC
>OMLF01001517.1:27891-38943 GCA_900302615.1 Holocentrus rufus | reverse complement strand
AAAAAAAAAAAAAAAAAAAAAAAAAAGTTTGGGAACAGCTACAGTGCTACTCAAGGAGTGGAAAGAAACAGAAGAAAGAACACTTCACGTGACATAATTAATTTATCTTGGTGTTATTCGTTACCTACAGCAAATGCGTTTGAAATAAATTCATGAGGATAAATTGTCTGTATCTAATGCTGTCTGAAATCTGTGTCCCAACCAATTCAGAGCAATCCAATAGGTCGAGTGTGTCAAGGGGCTCAACAAGTGAGGGTGAGTCTTGGCCCCTGTGAGTCTGTAAACTGAACCCAAGATATTGTGGAATAGTGGAGTGGTTATGTGTCATGTTAGAGCTGGATGGGTCCATGTACCATAGCCCCCTTAATTCCCTTTTCTGCCTAATCAGCAGTGTCATACAAAACAGAGTGACTGCTGACAAAGCCTTTGCCTGTCAGAGAATAGAAATGAGATCTACTGTAGGCTAGTCATTTTAAAACACACAGCAACATGCCCAAGTTCTCTGTCTCAGTAGGGATTTTAATCATGAAACAGTTGACGTGTTTTACTGTTGACACCTTTTGGGATTTTTCCAGGGCAGCAGTATCGCTCCAACCTCAACAATGTGTGTACAGCTGCGGAGTGTGTTACTGCAGGTGATAACTACTGCTTCTTCGCCCTCCCCCTGTTTCACTTTGCAAACAAACGAATGCTTGTGCAGTATTTTATTCCGAAATACAAGTTACTAACTGCATTGTGAATCCCACCCCTCTGCCGCCTCTATTTCCTGTCACACTTGTGGTACCCAAAGCTGCCCGACTCTTGCAGAACATGGATGCGTCTGTGAAGCCTTGTGAGAATTTCTACCAGTACGCCTGCGGGGGCTGGCTGGAGCGCCATGTCATCCCGGAGACCAGCTCCCGTCACAGTGTCTTTGACATTCTGAGAGACAAGCTGGAGATTGTCCTCAAAGGTCAGTTGGCATGTTTCCACAGGCATACAGTACCAGGGTCAGGGATTTAATCTTTAGTGGTCAGTGAGCTGTATTATGTGGAGTTCAATGGCAGCTCGCTAGTGAGCCGGAAGAACATCACATATCAGAAGCTCTCTTATTGCACTGTTTTTGAGTTTCATTCTGTGTGCTTTTTGTCTCTGCAGGTGTTCTTGAGACGGAGAATGAACAGGACAGGGATGCCATCAGGAAAGCCAAAATCCTTTATAGCTCCTGCATGAATGAAAGTAAGGGTCTCCCAATTCAAACACCCAACAGTAGCTATTAGATCTAAAAGGAGGCAAGGGAACAATGCCCAACTGGTAGAGGGACCACAGTGCTGTTATATTTGATGAGTTGTGCTGTTTCACCTGCAGGCCTCATAGAGCAGCGTGACTCCCAGCCCCTTTTAAAGCTCATTGACAGTATTGGAGATTGGCCTGTTGCTTCAGATGATTGGAACACCACTACAGGTAGTGTAAAAATACCTCTGAGTCACCCTGTGATTAGTATACACAGCATAAGTACATAACCACATAGCCACACATAAAATGCAAATACATGAACATACAGATATGCATGTATGTGGACACACAAGCACGGCATTGCACATCAGTCACATCTTCATGTCCTTGATCAGATGCACATACACAAAAATCTATCTAACTGTATTTGCACATATTGAAATGTTGAGTAGCACCAGCTTTGTTGGCATGATCAAGAAGCATATTGTGGCTCTTCAGCTGAGCAGTCAGGTGTTGTGATTGGGAGTGTGGTGAGTGGGTAGAGAAGCAGGTCCTCAATCAGGACTGTGACTGATTCTTTAAATAGACTACTCTGCTCTTCCCCAAGCTCCTGACTGCTGCCACTTTAATTAAATGTAATCAAGGACGGTGGTTCAAACAGAATTAACCACGCATAGCTGCATCTGCACAACCAGATTTATGACTATCCCGTTAAATGTGCAGCAGTGCTGTTTATTTATCAAAGAGAGACAGCCTGTTTTTGTCAGCTCGTAGTTCCATAAACTTAGACTACTGTGTTTAAATTAAGGGATAATTACCTCCGCCAATGCACCACTGACCAACTGTCTTCGCTGACTGGTTTAATGGGGCTTGTCATATGACAACAGCATTGCTGAAACAGGGCTTTAAGTTCTAGCTGCGACCTTGGCGGCGGTCTGTGCTCTAATCAGTGCTTTCTTGTTTCTACCTGTTGTCACAGAAGAAGCATGGAGCCTCGAGGACACGCTCGCAACACTTACCGCTCGTTTCCACAAGAAGGTTCTGCTGGACATGTACGTGTGGACAGATGACCGGGACTCAAGACGCCATATTATTTATGTAAGAGCAGCCTATGTCTGAGCACAAGTAATAGCTTACAGCCATAGCATCAGTCATTCAAATGCACACAAATATAAACAGGATAAAAGGATGAGAATTTTGATACACAAACATGGTATTCAGTGCTGTTCTGTTATATTCTGCTTATTAACAGATTGACCAGCCAGGACTTGGAATGCCATCAAGAGACTATTATTTCAACGATGGAAACTACAAAAGGGTGATGCATTAAAATATCAGTTACTGTGACATGACATTTGTTTTGTTACAGAAAAAAAAAAGTTTCTATTTCCTGATTCTACAATAGGTTCGGGAGGCCTACCTACATTTCATGGTTTCTATTGCAAAGATAGCCCGAGAGGACAGAAACTTGACTCAGGATGATGACCGTGTGTGGGAGGAAATGATGCAAGTGCTGGAGCTGGAGACAGACATTGCCAATGTAAGTCCTAGCCTTTGCAGGAAATGGAATTGTGGGAAAGGGGCTAAGGAGAATCAATGGTGACGAGATGAAAAATGAGTCCTCCTTTTCTGCCCTCACTAAATTAGAGAACAAGGATGAGCTTAGTGTAGACTCAGGAAATCAATCAAACTCTTTATCTTTTTTGTTGCCTGTCAGGAGCATGACAAATGGGGCTTTGCTGATAAAATGAGTACAAAATGTGAATGGGTTTATAGAATTATTTTATTTGTTGGTTCTGGGCAGGCCACATCCCCAGCCGAGGAACGCCAAGATGTCACCGTCCTCTACAATAAGATGACACTTGGCGAGCTGCAGGACACATTCAGTCTAAATGTAAGTGTGCTTCCACTTCCTAGACTGTATGAAGCTTAAAACAACAGTTCACCCCAAAATAAAAATTTTGTCATTGTCTACTTACCTCCATGCCAGCTGAAACACACAAGAAGTGTGTTTGTCTGTACAAAACACGGGGAGGTAGCTAGCCTAACTCTGTAGCAGCCTTCCCCAAAACAACTGATGATGGATACTGCTTTTAAGAAAGTCAAAAAGAAGAAAAATTGACAACAAAATTAGTCCATTCAGCATGTGCAAAAACATCTTTTGAAGCCACATTACCACATCCTGAGAGGAAAATATATGCAGTATATTTACAATGTTATTTAGCACATACTTTTACGATAGCCTTTAACAAAACAGTCCATGCTAACATGCAGCCAGGCCTCAAACCTCTGTGGTGTGCTCAACCAGAACCTGTTAGACCTCAGCATCCAGGAAAAATGTACACTTCAACAATTTTCATGATAAAATATCTGCACTAGGGAGCGAAGCCAGAACAGCTTGTTAACAGACAAAACTTTTCAGTATGTGTGTTGTTTCTGTGTGTGTAGTGTAGCGGTCTAAATACGTAAATACAAGAAAGTCCATCATAAGTTTGAGAACTTCTAACAGAGAACTTTGAATTTGGGTGAAATGTTCCTTTAATTCTTTGTATGTTACTTGATTAGAGCATGAGCGGGTCACTTGTTAAAATCCCTCAACTTTCTTTTAAAGTCTGCGCTGGCTTACGAGTGAATGAGTGAATGTTGATGTTTACCTCTTTGTGCACAACTGCTGAGCCACCAGTGCACAGGGCAGATGACTCTCCACTGCTCTGGTGATGCTGCTCAACTGTAGAGGACTGGTTATATTTTGTATCTCCCAGGTATAAACATGTGTAACTGTATGAGTGTGAATCACAATGTTTCTGAAATACATAACTGCTCATCAAACCTAATTACATGTAAAAATGTCTACTGCCTTTTGTTCTCCAGGGTTTTAACTGGACAAGGTTTATACAAGGTGTGTTGTCCAGCGTCTCCATTGAGGTTCATCTAGAGGAGGAGGTGGTGGTCTACAGCTCTCCCTACCTTGAAAAGATGAATGACGTTCTCTCCAAACACAGTGTCAGGTCAGCCTGTGATGATCTGATACTATAAAAGCACAAAGACAAGTTCATAAAATTTAAATTAGTACAAAGGTAATTCCAGTGCAGCACAAATACAATCTATTCCTATTCTATTTTATTCTTACAGAACTATGCAGAACTACCTCACCTGGCAGCTCATCACTGACAGAGTTAACAGCTTGAGCCGCCGTTTCAAAGATGCCAGAGCCCATTATAGAAAGGTATGATGGGGTAGAATAATAGAAGAACATACATAAAAGTGAGCTACTGTAAAAACAATATTACAGTGTGTGTGTGTGTGTGTGTGTGTGTGTGTGGTCAGGCTCTCTATGGAACCACTGTGGAAGAGGCTTGGTGGCGAGACTGTGTCCGTTATGTCCAGAGCAGCATGGAGAACGCCGTTGGGTCTCTGTATGTGCGCGAGACCTTTGCCGGAGAAAGTAAACGAATGGTGAGGCCTTTGTCTGGACAAAACAAAAAAAAAATCTCCCTCAGGCCAAAGAAATCAAATACTGCCACAACAGAAGTTTAGATCCAGCCACCACGAGACATCAGACCTCCACAGGCTGTTCAGTGGAGCTAATATGAAAGTGCATTTATATATGGGATTGTGATTGCACTCTTTGACTGTTTTGCACCATATGATTGCAGGTCAGTGACCTCATCAGTAAGATCCAGGAAGCCTATGTGGAAACATTGGAGGAGTTAAGTTGGATGGATGCTCCATCGAAGGAAAAAGCAAGAGAAAAGGTGCAGTGCACAGTCAAGCAAAAATATTCTGAGCGCTTTGATAGGTGCTATGTACTGAAACTGATTGCTATGCCTTTCTCGTAGGCTATGGCAATCAAAGAACATATTGGCTATCCAGATCATATTCTGGAGGAAAGTAATCAGAAGCTTGATGAGGAATATGCACATGTAAGTAAGAGCTGACTCTCTCTCCAGTCCTGACTGTACAGTAAATGAATGAAAGCTGCATTATTTTACTCCTGTCACAGTTATCTCTGATCAGGTTTTTCCTTTCTCTCCTTGCAGCTAAATTTTAGCGAGGAGAAGTACTTTGAAAACATCCTTGAGAATCTTAAGGCTGAGGCACACAAGAGTTTGAAGAAACTCAGAGAACCAGTTGACCCTGACTTGTAAGCTGGTGCTATTTTCAACACTGCAGGCTATATATGTGCTCAATCATTATGGGGCATAATAGTCTTAGATCTAATACCCTCAACTTTATTAACAAAATAGGATAAAAAATTGTACAGTCAGCAGCAGAAGAAGCAGAAACACCTGTATGAGCAGGGTTTATATTTTACCAAATAGAAGCCTAGAATTTTCCTAATCGGCAGATATCAGAAAAGTATGTGATGTTTGGATTTTCCTTCAACTGTTATTAATGGACATGCAGCTAAGCGCCGTTTTATCTGTTCTTACACATTTCTCAATCTTTCTTAAGGTGGATCATCGGTGCAGCTGTAGTGAATGCATTCTACTCACCTAACAGAAACCAAATAGGTAAGAGCTTTCCACTTTACAAGAATCCATCAAACCGCCACCTGACAAATTCAGCAGAGATTGCTGGTGTGCCCTTTCATTTTAAGACTCCTGTGCCATAATGTGACCTCAATGAAAGTAATATTAACACTGTCTGGTGTAAGAATTAAACCGTTTTCTGGCTTATGTAAGTGCAGATCAGCTCATAAATTTTGTCTGTGGAAGAGATGTTTTATGCTAACACCATGAATCAGGTTATTTGGTTTACAGCCATGTTTAGACAGTGTTTCCCAGTTGGATTTTGCTTGATGGAGAACCTACAGTGAGTCAAACATCCATCAACTACTTAGGATGCTTACTGGGCAGTATTGTGGGCAGCAGTAGTATGGCTTTGAAAATGCTTAATAACAAGAAGTAAGTTTCTTGTAGGCCAAGCTGCTGGGTGGAGATTGCATTAGTATGTGGTGAGTTTGATTTGATGCCATTTGGAGTATATGAACAGTTTCTAGCAGGGAGGCTCGACGAAGGAGTTGAAGCATAAGTTACACAAAACAAACAGTTCAGGGTGATACAAGGACTTGTCTTGGAAGCCCCATGTAGTGAGGGAATACTTTAAGCAATTACATTTTCTTCCTTTCGAAACTTTGGCAGAACAATTTATAACAGAGCATCTAAATATCTACGGAACTACTTTTAAAAAGGTTGGAGATATGAACAGCCATAAGAAGGGAACGAGCATTGTCAGCCTGTGCCTCTCAAGATATAAGACTGAGCTGGGTCATTGTTGTGCTCCAGGGCTGCTAAGTAAGGTGCCTCTTGATAACAGGAGTGCAGTTATTCCAGACATCTAAGAGGGATCTAATGACCTGGCTGTTAGAACAAATGTCTGTGTAAATTGCTGTAAATTGCCACTCCGTTTCAGTACATTATGCAAATATTGATTTGTAGATGACCTTAGGTTCTATTGGCACTTATATCTCTGCTTCTATGTATTGTGTTTGCCATCTTGCTGCTGCCACTTTGCACCAGCAAAGAAATCTGTGAAAATACATTTGTAACTTAATTGAAAACTACTTGTCTATTTTGAAGAATTGTCAAATAAAACAAAACAAATTAAATCCCAATCACTTCTCAGTCTAATTTCCTGTCACTATTTGCTTATGTTCACGTTCTGATCTGATTGATTGTGCTTGTTTTGTCTGTCCAGTGTTTCCTGCAGGGATCCTGCAGCCTCCTTTCTTTAGCAAGCATCAGCTCCAGGCCCTCAACTTTGGTGGAATAGGCATGGTTATTGGACATGAGATCACACACGGCTTTGATGACAACGGTGAGGCACTGGTGATTCATCCTGCACATTTTGGGAGAACAGAATTGATAACTATAGTTTGTCATAATTATTCTTTGCCATTTGCAGTAATTATTTATTGTCATTTCACTCTGACCAGTAATTTATCATAATAGGTTACCATTTTCAGATGTTGAGATACTGCATCATGTTTGGCAAATGGTGCTTTACTTGTTGCATTGTGTTTGGTTTCAGGGCGTAATTTTGACAAGGATGGTAATATGCTAAACTGGTGGAGTAATTACTCTGCTGAGCATTTTAAAGACCAGTCACAGTGCATGGTGCAACAATATGGCAACTTCAACTGGAAGCTAGCAGGTGGACAAAATGTAAGCATACTTCATATGCAATACATAGATAAGTGGCATGTATGAAATTAGATGTTTGTCTTGGCTGTAATGCTTGACCATGGAAACTGTGTATTAAGTGGAGTATTTTTCACGTTGAGTGTATTTTCATGTTTGTGTTTATGGTTTTATCTGTGTGACTTCAGGTCAGTGGAATCAGCACACTGGGGGAGAACATAGCAGACAACGGAGGGGTTCGCCAAGCTTATAAGGTTGGCGAATGTTTATTAAAAGGACGATACTGATAACCAATATGATACTTATATCACATTTGTGATTTATTCCAAAAAGCTTGCAATAAACATTTTATACATGCACACACATTTACAGGCATATCTGAAGTGGGTGGAGAGAGAGGGTGAAGAGCCCCGCTTACCTGGTCTGGACATGGATCACAAACAACTTTTCTTTCTTAACTTTGCCCAAGTGAGTAACATAAATGAGGGAAAGATAATTGCTGAATTCTTTTTTTTTTTTAGCCGAAACAGGGTGGATTTAATGTATTTTTCTATCTTGAGCTGCCAAGAACTAGAGCCCAGGAGGAAGTTTTTTCACTAAGTGCTTGTTGTTCAGAAGTAAACAATTGGACAAAGGGAGAGGTTCAGGAGGCGAGAAGCTAACAGTCCCAGACCACATCTATGTCTGACTAGGGTTTAGAGTAGCTGCCAAAGTAAAGACCTCTGTGGTACCAGAGAAAATAAAGTGTAAGCAGAACAGACTGTTTGACAGTCATCAACAAAAAACAAGTCAAACACACATTACAAATCTGTATAAAAATCATACTCACTCCCTACTGGGGTTGTGAACTTGACAAATCAATCAGTGTTCTAGTAAAATAACTTCTACAGTGTCAAACATGCTTTTTACACTGCAAAAAATCTTCCTCTGAACAGGTAATTTAGTCTCATATTCAGTGTTAAAATGCTTGTTTTTCTTCAAAAGTCAAACAATCTGCCCAGAGGAAGAGATAATCTCACTTGTTTCCAATTCAGTTTCACTTGTTTCAGGAATTGTTCTGGGAACAGGTATAAATACCTTGAAACAAGGCAGAATACAGCAGATCAGACCACTAGTTTCAAGAAAATGACTCTTGATTCAAGAAAATTCTGGAAATAACTTGACTACCATTGGAAAAAGTGGGATTATCTCATCCTATTGGCAGATTTTTTGACTTTTTGAAGAAAAAACATCAAGCATTTTAACACTGAATATTTCTTGTTAAGATGGAGATTTTTTACAGTGTATAATATTGTGTGTGTACGACACACACACACACACATACACCTATAATAGATATACAGATATAGATTACTCTCAAAGCACAAACTAATCAATTTCTTTTCCTAGGTATGGTGTGGTGCCTATCGGCCTGAGTATGCCAGCCAGTCCATCAAGACTGACTCACACAGTCCCTTAGAATACAGGTCAGGATCTTTATTATCATCAGTTATTAACTGCACTGATACTAGTTTTTCAGAGCTGACTACTGAGTACTTAAATGAGTACAATCCTGCTGCCTAGTATTAGCCCATTAGAAAAGATCAGTCATATAAAAGAAAAAAGAAAAAATGATGACAAAGCACAAAATGAGCAGAATATAATAAATAACGCCATCTGGCCAAAATTTCAAAATGAAAGCTATATTGATGAACATGTGTTGCAGTTTCAGCAATACAAGTACCAAAGTGTATTTAAATGAGGATTTTTTTTGCCTTCTAAAAATCCTGTTCATGGCATGTACTTACTTACACCAGCATAACTTAATTATTCACTTTTCCAAAAGTAATAGACACAGATTACACACTCTAATTTGAAAGGCAGAATCAGCTCCGTGCAGTATCATTCTCTGGCTGGCTTGAGGGAGCTGCTTCGCCTCCCCTCCACTCTCAACGCTGCCAGACATCGTAGCTTGGCACAGCTGGCACTTTGCTTCACTGAGATCAAAGAATGGCCACACTGCAGATATTTGCATTGCAGCAAAGCATCGCTCATTTAAGTATTGGTATCAGCACAGCTTCATTGCAGATATGAGTACAAGTTCACCTCCAACATTCATAAAACATTTAACTTCAATCCTCACACTCTGCTTATCTCTTGTCTTCAGGGTTCTCGGGTCCCTCCAGAATTTTGAAGCGTTCTCTGAAGCGTTCCAGTGCAAAAAAGGTAGTCCAATGAACCCTGAGCTGAAATGTCGAGTCTGGTAGAAAGTTTTTGTCGAGATTTTAATTTCTTGACCTGGACAAGCCAAACTGTTGGCATCATAAAACCACAGAGACATCCTGCTCACAACTAACTCAAATTTATTTACGTGGTAGAAGATATTTACATATAGATGTATATGTATATGGAATGGATGACCTCCTGGATTAAACCCTAGTTTCAAACTTTGAAGCACGTGATATGAAAATCAAAAAATGCTTGGGTATCTATAGTTTCTCAAGTTTGAACTATAGGTTACTTGTTCTTGCTTACAAGTGGTTTTGCTGTGTCCCGCTGTGGGTGATGAGTGGTTACGTAAGTAAAAAGGCTATATAGAAAACTAAGACCTGGTGAAAAGGTTAAAGCCAGTAGCTGGCTTAAATGCTTTACCAGCCTTTCTTGAATTAATCCTTAAAAAAATAACTCTCTCGTGCTGATCTTAGTGATTATCCATAAACATTTGGCACTGAGTTGCCTTGGTATCTTTTCTCTGACGTATTGTTTTCAAGACATTGTGCCACTTGAAAAGAAACAATGGTGTACAGTCTTTTTCTGACTTGAAGCGTCAGTATGAAATAAAGGAAAGCTCAGAGCTTTGCTGAAGGAGAGGTACAAAAGAATTAGTCACACTCTGAGGCTTTGGTCATTCACTGTTAAATGAAACAAATTACCTGAAGACTTTAAGACTGTTAAATCTTTGTAGCTTTAACCTTAAATTAACAATATGAAAAAGTGGTGGCTTATAATATTTTTTACAGCTACAGAGTGCATAAATATTTGAAATTTACAAAGCTATTGAGTATTTTTTAGAAGACTACATAGCTCTTTTTTTTAAGGTTTATCCATCATGTCCTGCCAATCATGGATACTCAAAACTCACATGCTGTGGGAAAACTTCAGAGATACAGAAAACCTTGGTGGTGTGCTACTTTTTATCAGAAGTTAGAGAGAAAAAGGCCAGCATGATGGCAATACTATAATGCATTACTGGTCATTTCTCATGGCATTACTATGTGCACAGGGGGACAGAGATGCAATGCTTATGCTACATAATTAGGCAATGTGCAGTCATGTTTAAAGCTGGTACCCCTTCTGTCAGGTTAGACCATCTTGGCCTTGCATTAGGGAATGAAACCAGCTTGAAACAGGCACTTTATACATCTATATAGTCCCTAAACAAAGCTCTGTTTTGAGAACTGAGCCTGCTCCCTCTCTCCTTCCTGCTTCCACACATTCCACACCTTATACAGGACTTTAAGGGGATCTGGGCTCCTACATGTTTGTAGCTCATTTCTTGTATTAGCTGATGTATGGGTATTAAAAACCTGTGTTTACATTTAACATTAATAGGTAATCGATATATAAAGGGATTTTTTGTTCTCTTTTTTTTTGGCCACATGTTCTTTTGAGGGGAGATAAGCTCTCTACATTTTGGAGCTGAAACATAATTATG
>OMLF01001517.1:7972-27851 GCA_900302615.1 Holocentrus rufus | reverse complement strand
ATCTTCTGGACATAGCCAATTGGACACTGAGGGTAGGGATGAATAAGTGAGAAGAAAATACACACACACACACACACACACACACACATACACACACACGCACTTGGAGGCAACCAATGAAGTGGTGCGCCTTCTGATCTGTCATTGATCAGTGTAGTGTAGATGAAAGGCTGACATGCAGTGTGCTGGAGTGTGGTGACCGCTGCAGCTGAACCAGGAGCCTGCAAGCAGACACACTGAGGAATGGGCTTGTCATTAAAGAGCTGGCCATGGCCAGGACTGTTATTTTCTACCTTTATTAACAAGTAATGACAGCAGAACGAAAGAGCAGAACTTACAAAAGAGGATGGAGAAGCTGACCTGATTAAATGATCGGGCAGGCTGCAGGAAGCCACAATTTTGTGCTGAAGAGCACTCGGAAAAGCAGCCGGAGAATAAACAAACAGCTGGTTTTGAATGTTTGCCTGTCATTGGTCACATTCAGGATGCCTTGGTAAACTGAACATGACTGTTAGGTCTCATCAGAGACTGCTGAATTGAATGTGAATATTGAAGCTTTATACTCACTCTTAGTTAACTTTACATCTTGGTGAACACTGTTGCACTGAGCAGGGGAATAGGCTACATTTGTATCTAGGGACTGTTTCACTCTGAGTATAAGTATTATATAATGTGTTGTCACCTAAAACAAAAAGACATGTTTAACAAAGAAATACAGAGGACTAAAGCAGAAATTTAGATGCCACATTGGGATACAATAATTATTTGTCTTGTTCTCCTAGAGGAGGAAACTGTTCAAAAGGACCTATTGAACACAGTGCAATAGGTACTTAATATACAATGTGATGTTGTAGATAATTGATACGTGTTCTCTCACACACAAACGATTCAAATCACCTACGAAATATAAGCATAAATTTCTTACTGTAGATCTAGCTTTACATTTCAGTGGTGAAATTTGTCATTTTGAATCAGCGGTCAGTGCAATGACTTGTATTATACATCTTTTGCTATATATCAGTTTCTGCCATTGTCACAGCAGCTAAAAAAACCCACCAAACCAGAGGAATTTATTTATCTACATGAATATTTATAAAAAGTTGCATTGCAGAATTACTGAAGTAAAAGATGTCTTATGAATGTTCATGCTGCTATGTAATTATCTAGACTAACTGCTATTTTTGTGACTTAAATCTGTAATTATTGCCATTAAAGTGACTGTCCCTACTTGTACGGTCTCAAATATCTCCTTGTAATCTTATGTAATTGTTAAAAAAAAAAAAAGGAAAAAAGAACAAATATACTGAATTTTCAGAATCTATACTGTGTTTTGTGATAAAATGCCGAACAATATTGCATAGTTAATATGCAATTTGTGGAGATGCGTTATGGCATAAAATATGTAGGATTTACTGTCATCTAATACAGAGGATTAAAGGATATTCTAATCTTCATAAGCTTTTTGCCTTTGTACCCCCCTCTCCCTCCCCCACCCCCACTCACATTTCAGCTGAATCAGAGCATAACACTGTAAGGTTTAGGGGTTTTCTGCACACTGGGGCCACTGATGCTAAAAATACGTATGCACTCATAGTACTGTAAGGTACTTTCAATAAATATGCACACCAAAATGCATGTTATCACTGCTTGTTCACATTTCATGTTGAAGCATCATGTCTGTATCATTTTTTAGTCTTTCTACATCAATCAACTACAGTCAATTTATAAGTCATAAGAATCAGACTGTGCTTGCCTTGTAAGATCCAAGTTGTTCTACAGTTCAAAGGAGCATTTAAAATACTGTCAAGAGCCTTCACTTCATTTTACTACATCCAAGTATCACAGACACGGTCACCGTGTTCCAACTATTCATCTTACTTTTTTTTCTTTTCTCCTAAAATTTTGAGACTCTCAAATACTTCTAGATATAGACTCCGTTCAACTTTAAATATTGAAGTAGCTTAGAGATGTGTGCATATGTCCAGTTACATTCTCTGTATACTTTTAATTTAATATTTTACTTTATTTTTCCCATAGATATGAATGGCGGTGTATTCAGAGATATTTGCATCATCAGCTAACAATGTGACAGTCTCACTAGGTGAACCTATTGAATCCATGGTAGTCAGTGCGAACTACGATATCTCCTCCTGCTTCCATTCCTCTTACTCTTCCACCTATTTCTACAACCACTCTTCCTGTTAATTCTTCTGCTTCAAATACTCCAACTATTCCTGCTGTACGACTACTCTTCTGTCTCCTCCTGCTCCTCTTACTCCAATTCCTTCTCCTCCTACTCTCACTACTCCTACTAGTCCTGCTCTACCTTCTACTGCTAGTCCTCCTCCTCTTTCTTCTCCATCAAAGACTCCTGCCACTATACATGAGTCACCAGATTTGGATTTTTTTTCCTCCTCATATTTCTAACTTTCAACCGTAGAAACAGGTTCACACCACGTATTTGACAATGAAGTGACAACATCACTGTCACAAAGGTAAGAATCTTTGGAAAATGTTAATTCAGATGCAGTTTAAATGCACTAGAAGTGACAAGATGAATCAATTGCAGCTTTTAAATCACAGAAATTGGTGGAGAGTAAATGTTGGTCTAGATATAAAGGGCTTATGAGCTGTTGAAAATGAGAAAAAGGAAACCACAATAATGCTTATGATCCTATAATGGTTTTTAATGAGGTATTATTAATCAAATGACCAACCAAATGAATCTTGCATGGGCAGATTAGCCACTAATTGTGTCCAGTGGTAAATACTTCCTCACTAGTTTTGCAGCTGTGCTCACATCTGCTGTGAGACTGCTTGAAGCCATTTATTGATTACAAAAAATTACAATTCAGTACATACAACAGGAATTAATTTAGTATAAAACTGTAGACTGTACAAAGTGCAAAATGATAATATAATTCAACCTTAAGACAAGATAAGAGAAACACACTGGTCTACATGCAAGTGCACTAAGGTAAGTGAAATTAAAAATTCATTATAATTAAGATAACATTTAAGATTGGATAACATTTCTGTGAAGGGAGGCTTTTCATACATGTGTAACTTAACAATATTAACCCAAAATAATTACAAGTGATATGAATAATGCTTGTCTTATATGTTCACAAACACAATTAATTTAACACATTCAGTTTTAATGGAGCTCTATGTCTTCTTGTCCAACTTCCCATGTAAGTGTTGGTGGTGTTCAGGGACCACAGATAGTGGAGTCATCATAGAGTACAAACGTCGTCGTTACACTGCGGGAGAAGGTGCAATAAAATATAATCTTATCACTCACAAATCCAGTGTAGTAGAGCAAAGAAATGGAAAGAGTCAAAGTAATGAATGTCAGCACTTTAACACAGGTTGTTGTGCTTGAAGGTTCAAGTAGACGTTTGATTTTAAGAAAGGGAAAGTAGTCCAACACACTGTACTTTTTAACTATGTAACAACAGGGAGAGGGCAGAGAGAGGCATGGAGAGAGGAGTCTATCACTGTCAGTTAAAAGGGCAAGATGTAAGATTTTTATTGTCCCGTAGTGCAAAATGACTATAATATATCTGTGGAGCGCTGATGGGGTTATTTATCAATACCAGTAACTCGGTAACATTTTCCAGCACATACTCAATGGACAAACTCCTGACCCATCAGCATTATGAGGCAGCCCCGGTCTCGTCCCACACATTTTTAATCGCTCAGCCACAGAGGACGGTGCTACAGATGAGTGATGCTGGACATTTTGTTCTCAGTGACAGCAGCGTTATAACTAGGCGTTTCTGTTGGATCTCTAATTAGCTAGCTTAATCATCTCTATTGTAAAAAGTGACTTCATTGTTTGCATCACCCACAGGCCAGAGTAGCTCAAGGGGATGGGAGGGGTGAGGTGGTGGGGATGGGTGGGGTCTGTTCCAGAGATTTGTTGATGTTTTTGAAATTCCTACTGGTTACCAGTAGGTTGACAGAAGGCTCAGACCCTACACAGGGTCTCAGAGGTATCATCTCTACTCTTGAATGCAGCTTGTTTGCACTGTATTTCATATTGTTTTGCCAAAGTTGTATTTAGAAAAAAAAATACAGTTCTGAAATGGACTAGTCAGAACATCAGTGGGTATATAATGCAGACAGCTGACTTCACAGGACTCAACCAATCGTCTTGCATTTAAGACAGGAGGAAGGAGGCAGACCAGCAAATCAGAGTGGTGGCTCTTTCTGGCTGCTGGAAACGCCCCCAAAAAACAGGCACAAGGGACTTTTGTTCCTCGAGCGTCGACTGGAAGGCGGCCGCCTCCTCCAAAGCTGCCAGCAGTGGGCCTGTCCGACATGCACACTGTGCATTTTTGTGTTGCATCACTTACTGTAGTGATTATGCATGTAAACATAAGTCAGTGACATTCCACATTCCCCATGTTACATATCCCGAAATAACAGCTCTGTAAACAACTACAAGCTTGGCAGGCTGCAATGCACTGTTTACTTAAATGATACAAGCTGCCTGCAAGGTAGGAAACTCACTCACTCTGCCAAAACTGCCCGTAGACATTAAGGTGGAAGAGAAGCACTGGAGAATAAATTAATTTAAAAAATTCTGAATTGTAATATTATTATTCTATTAATCAGCAATAAAGGTGTGTTTCTTAGACTAAAACAAATCGATTAAAATCATAAAATGATTCTCATTGACTCTCATTAGCAGGTTCTGAACTGTTAGCACTACAATGATAAAACTCAGTTTGAATGGAAACTGTCAGATAACCATTCGCTGAATCAGAAACTCAGACTTGTCATTAGAGCAGCTCAAAGGTTTACTTCAATAAGACATGACAGACCAGAGGCTGGTTTCTCTGGTTTCCAGCTTTGGGAAAGTGTTGTTTTTTGCATAAAAATAATCCAAGTGCCCAAATACTACAAGTGTCCTGGGACACTTGTAGCATAAATAAAATATTTTGAATTTAATTCCTCTTTAACAACATGGAAACTGGTTCTGATGTCTGTCCATGGGGATACTTGAACAAGATGACTGAATGTCATTACTGCTTAACGTAAAGATGAATTACTCAAAAACCTGGATTTACCCTGATCAACAGATGACCTCACCCTGCCACCAAAGTTCCTGACTAATGTAGCAGCAAACTTTTTAATGGCCCCTTTCAGTGAATAACCTGCAGCTCTTTCCACCACATTCTGACTCCCTGAAGAAAACAAAGTCTATTCTCATCATGCAGAGACGACATTTGTCTTCAGACGTGTCACGGGGAAGTGTACATGCTGCAGCAGCTCTGACATGGTGGATTTTCTGGTAAGTCCATCGCAGTACCAGTACTTTTGTTTTTAGTGCTGCATGGCACAAGCACGTTGAACGGCGTGGTAATCACAGGATCACCACCACCCCTCTGAACCTACGATATTATGTTCACGAGCTTTCAGCAATTTCCTTCCACATGAGCCAGGGATTCCAAGAAGCAGAACATGCTTACTTTTTTTCCATTACAAACACTACTTTATCTTTTTTTAGTATTTTTATCAACAAATTCTGTCTTACATCCCAACATAATGACTTGAAATGTTGGCTATTATGTGCGACTGTTATGTACAAAGTCTAACTTCTCACTGATTTAATTAGCGATCAATGATGTTACACCTCACAACACTGCTGGAGCTACATTAACGGTCTTAATTAGAGAAATTAAAGTATTAGATCAATCCGGGGGAAACAGTGCCAGCACTAGTTTAATTATACTGGGTGAGCAATTATCTGTGCTCTTCAAAATTCCAGAAGAGCAATGATCACTTTTATATCTAATCAATTTTATAATTTCTCTCTTTCCTGTTTTATATGCCATTTGCAAAACAGTTACCGCATCATTGAAGTTTAAAAGGTTATGACACATGGTTTATGTCTAAAATGGAAAGAACAAACCACCCATGCATATGGAATAAAATGTATGAAACTGTCGATAAAGGAGCTACACTGTTATGGATGTGTTGACAGTGTTGCTTCAAGTGCCTGTTGGAACAATCCGGCTCATATAGCACTGTAGCTTTAATATACACAATGATACCATTTGCATCTATTTTAATTAATCCTTCAGTATAGTCCTTCAGTTCACTCAGTCACTGACCAATTAATTAGAAGTTGAAGAGGCGGAGTGAGGAAATTAATGCACGGTGAAAATAAGTACCTTAGGTGGGTATCTTTGAGTGGTAGCTTTGACAGTAGGTTAATGTGTTACCGGGTATTTTATATATCTCAAATCCTGTGAGGGTCTGTGTATTTGGATATCTTACCACTGGCATCTGTCCTGCTTGTGCTTTGGCTGAGACTCCCACAGCCTTGGCAACGTCCTCCAAAGGCACGTAGTCTCCTGGTGAATCCTGGACAAAGTTCAGCAGGACCTTTTCTCCACCTTCAAAATTGTTGAAAAGGCATTTTCAAAAAGTAAGCTCATAGTCCACTGGGATCTGCTTCTCTATCAACTTAGAAAGGACATGATGCAGCACCGCCCTCTAGAGGACAAACAACAAAAATGCAGCTAATAAAAAAGCCTATCTTGTATGGAATCCTAGACTGATGACTCAAAATGCCGTTCTTAAGGATTTACTGACCAGCAGTCAAATAAAAGCAAACTTTACTTTAATCAGCGCCATGCTACAAGCTCAAAGACTTGCAAATGTTCACACCCCCAAATCATTAGCTCATTTACGCAATCAAAACATTTTCTTTTTAGAGTTATACCCCTCACGAGACAGATCCTTCTGATATTCCCATCTGGTGGATATCAGAACTTGAGTTCAACCTTTTTTCCTCACTGAATCCATGCCTACCTTTTGCTACAATGAGCATGCCTCCGCTCTGTAGCAGATCTCCTGAGTAGTTTCCCTTGATGCCTTCAGCATTGGCCTGAGCAACGGCAGAGAACAATCCATCAAAGGTCAGTCTTTCAATCGCTCATGTTCTTCAGCAACATCACCCCTGGCCTAATTTCTGACAATTGTCTAATTATCTGATAAGTAATTACCTAATAGGTAAATGTCAACACTACCAAACTATTGACCTTTACATATTATGAAATATTAAACGGTGTAATCATGAAGATAGTTACCTTTGCAATTACTTCTCGTACTTTCTTCCCTAATGCAGCAGGAACCACACTTAAGGCAGTGTACCTGAGTGGAAAAATAACATTGTCCTTGAGTTAGACATCATCAAAAACAGTTCATCTTTTGCAAAGGAAACAAATTAGTCTAAGTGGTCAAATCTCAATCTGCCAGTGAAGACTCAAGCACAGAATTAAGCTCATGACTGAAGGTCAATGTGTACTTGAATTCTCTTTATTTCATGCAGGGAAGATATGTGTACCACACTTACCTTTTGAAGCCCAAATCCTTGTAGGTTTTCTTTTTTTCATCAATATAAAGGGCTGCAAGAGAAGAAAAACACCATGAATAATGGTTCTAATTGGTCCTACATATAAGGATGGGCTGTTTATAGTAATGGACCCTTGTGACACACCCACTCTTTCTGTTACGCAAGATATGTTGTGCAAAGGTGACAATGCAGATATTTCAAAATTATGAGAAGAAGGACAGAGGTTGTTACTGCAGAGCAGAAGTTATGTTCACAGTATGACTCAGATTTTTACCCACTTTTTGGACACACGTTATGTTTATACAGTGTAAACAGAAAAATACCTATACACATACCGATCTTTTAATTTTATATTCATATGTGGCCCTAAGTCACCCTTGTGTCGCCCTCCCTGGGATATTTGAAACAGAAATAGAGGGGACATGTTGTAAGTGTTCAAATGTTGTAAGTGTATGTTGTTGGTCTTCAAAAGAACTGCAAGAGGAATGGTTGAATGCGACCACAACAGAGGATGACTGTGGTATTGATGAAAAATCAAGAGCATCAAAACCGAGTGCAAGAGGCGAAAAACTCCAGTCAACCGAGTGGCCATGGTTGCACATGTCTCCTTTTACAATGAACTTGACCATATTTTTGCCAATAACTGTCTTTTATGATTAATCAGCTACACATATTAGTCATTTTAGGATTGACATCCATTACCCCTGATATCAGATGTGAGTCACTTTTAAAAATGAATGTGAAGAGCCAGACAAAACTGCAGCGAGAACACAGTTTACAGCTTACAGAGTGGAGATTGATTAAGATATTCCTGGTCATAAATTGCCAAATTAAGCACCCTGTGTGTAAGGATGCCTTTTTCCCAATCTTAAGAAATCTGCACATATATTTCAGTTCAACACAAAACTGAAAAAAGGCCCCATCCAGGGGTGATTAAGTGCTGCTCACATCCTTTAAAAAAGCCTCCTTCCCTGAACTCCTGCAGCCCTGCCTCTTCTGGTCCGATGCCAATTAGCTGGACACCACTGGCGCTCAGATCTGGTTCAAGTTTGCTGGTTTCGGAAGCCACCCACCGACACACCTGACAGCCAAACCTGCGCAGGAACAGCAGGACCACTGGTTTTTCCTGCCATAGAGACTGGAGCTCCACACTCTGAAAACACAGACAAGGGAGCTGTCAAACAGTGCACAGCAGACAGCACTATCACACAAGTAGTATACACTAATTATATCTATTGTGAAATCATACATATAGTCTTTATACGGTCTATTAAGCTTCTATTTACAACTCCCTTCAGGTCTATTATGATCAGCATTATGGCACCCAGGAGACCCCATTTTACTGCAATTAACTCACACTGTGAGATAATAGAAGGAGTGAGATCTCATCATGCATTAAGCCTCCCAAGGGATGTCAAAGTGAGCCGAGTTTAGCGTCAAATGACGACATTTTCAACAATCAACATGGTCAAAACAAGTCCTATAAAGCAGGCATGAGAATCTCAGAGTCATAGGTTTCATAGACTTTTGTTGGCCAACTCCATACCTCTCCAGTCTCAGCGCTCTTCAACAGGTTCTTCCCAACTTTAGCAAGGTCGATGTTTGCCATTTTCTCCAACTGCGCTACACGGATAATCTAAAGTGTCAAAGGTGTGAAGAAAGCTAAACATATAACATTTACGTTTACGATAATAATTCCTGAGAACACGCACCCGCCCCAGAGTTGCAAAACAACTCCATCCTGATACGCCCATTTCTGAGAGTCCAATGGTATTACTGATGTTCCTGCGAATCCACCAATCATAGTGCAAGCTTTATTGAATGGAGGCGGGGCTAAACCAAGACAATTGTAAGCACGTGCATGGCCGCACTAATAAACCACATTTTGTTGGATTTGTTGATTATGTTCTCGAAAATCCTGTTGTGTAGCCTATCTTGCTGCATGAAGCAATGGTTCTCCTGTCTTGGTGCGAACTGAATGTAGTGAATGAAGCCTGCTTTGTATATGACAGTATTCTGATTATAAAAGCTGGTTGCATAAAGGCAGGTGAGGTTAAAGGTGATGGGATTTATTGCATGGCCAGTGTTTTCCCTCAGTAGGTATATCTGCGGATTTCACACGCTGCTTATCAGTTAGGAGTGAGAGACAGAGTGAGAGACTGAACACTTTTCTACGTTTTGATTCCTATTTTTGCCCGCATGTTTCACAGAGGTCTTGGCTTTTCCCTGCAACAACATCTCCATGTGATGGCCCGGTGCAGCTGTGTCTTCTGGACAAGGCAGACTTTGTTTCCACCCCTTCTTGATGAAATCCAGGCCAGACTGTTACACCAAGTCATATTAAATATAACTATCCAGGACCAAGCAGCTGTCATAGATGGCTCTAATTAAAAAATCATAATATTCCCATAATGTTCCTATGGAGAATTGTGTCTGCCGTACTTAATAGGCCTAGCAAGCTTTTCTTGACCTTATAGCTTTAATCCCATATGCCATTACAGTCTTGTGTTTTTAACTGGGGTTGCTCAACTAATAGAGGAAAAAAACAGCAATATAAACTACTTAATTTTTCATTGGATTTAAATGGATCCAGGTGCTCTGGCATTGATCACACTGTAAATAAATAAAGTAATTTATAAATAAAGTTTTCAAATGAAGATGAGCATAATCCTAAGCAGCAATGTCTTTTTATTAATTAAAATATTTTGTTTCTTTCCTTCTTTCTTTCACATTCTTTTTTTCTTTAGAAATTGAAAATCCGACATTTCATTGCATATTTCATCCTTATAAAACGTAGGCTACAGGCTAAAATGACTATATTTTTCTGTCTATGTAGATTTTGTTTACTTGAGCAGCAAAGTTTATCTGATATTATCTGTAGGTAGGACCTATCCGTGGTGCTGATGTTGCAGGGAGGGGCGTGACGTCATGGGAGAGACCGGGAGGAAGGAGCGGAGGGGGAGAAAAGAAGAGGGGGAAGGAGAAGGGACGGAGGAGAGAGCGGGGGCATGACTGCATCAAAGGAAAAAAACATGAATCCTGTAATTCATCCTACATTTTATAAAGCATAAATAATTGTTGATTTGTTTACCTACACAGTATGCCGCAATAAATGACGAGCCACCCCGATAAGGTAATTATCATCTTTCACGTTTCAATTTGCACGCCTGCCTCATCTTCTAACACAAGAGTTAATGCCATTGTACGAGCTTCACCTTGAGAACCAAATGTCAAGTCGAGTAAAATAACGAGCATCGTTCGCCAGATAGGATGAAAAAGGCAATCGATCGGCTATTTGGCTACATGGGCTCTGTTGTTACAAGTAAATATGTCAGTCTGAATCTGTGCAATAATTTTACATTTCCATCATTGTAGTTGTTTTGAACCCCTATTTTACATCCCCCGTCGGCTCCATTGTGTCGGATTTGCTCTTCACCCATGAAAAATTTAAATGGAAACAGGTTCCATGAGAGCGATGCCGCATACCATACTGCTGTATTCAGCCACACCGAGCACATGGGCTTTGCGCACATCACTACCAACATGCGCATTGGTTGCAGTGCGTCGTGCCCACGAGGAGTGCCATGATTACTGTCTGGTGATGACTGCAGTGTCCTCTTGTAAGCACTGATACCTACATAACCATGAGCACCAACTTATTCACGTGATGTTTATGACATCTCGTGGTGATCTTGAATGCCCTCTAAAATTCAACACCCACCAATTCCTAATGCACCAAAAACACATTTTAATTATAATTAAGTTTTTTTTTTCCCTTGATGTTCTCAATCACCCTTTGTGTGCTGCAGAGTAAACTGGGTTAAGAGTGATGTCATCACCAGGCATGGGCACCCCCAGTGACCCCCTCTTGGCCAGTCCGGGGGGGAGGTCAGCTTCGGCTCAGGAAGGTATCTGGAGGAGCTCGCTCCCCAAAACTGCCAGCTTCCCAACATCCACCACTCGGCACCTCAGTCACCGTGCCAACAACTTTCAGAGACACCCGAAGCGTCGGAAGCTGATTAGACCTTCTCCACCACCACCGCCAAATACCCCCTGCCCCCTGGACCAACTGGACCTCAGTGAGCTTCCTCCAAGACGCACCTTCCCTGAGTTGCTCTTCAATGGGTGTATCCTGTTTGGTATTGAATTTAGCTATGCCATGGAAACAGCTTACGTGACCCCCGTGCTTCTACAAATGGGTCTGCCCGATCAATTCTACAGCCTGGTGTGGTTCATCAGCCCCATACTGGGTAAGTAAAGGGCAAGCCAAGATAATAAACTGGTGGGCAGTTAAAGAGCACTGATGTGAAATATCCAGCATTGCACAATGACACATGATACACTATGATTTTGTATATCTGTAAATTTAACTCTCTGTCCCCCCTGTTTGGCTTCAAGGATTCCTTGTTCAGCCTCTCCTAGGAGCATGGAGTGATCGTTGTACATCCCGGTTTGGGCGAAGAAGACCGTTCATTTTTGCCCTGGCCATAGGTAAGATGGTAATGATAAACACATATGATTTTCCCACTTTTCTTTAGCAGGTTATCTGTTGAGAACTGTTAGTCTAGTACTGAAGTTATAAACTTTGCTTCTTCTGCTTTTACCTCACAGGGGCCTTGGTTGGTCTAACGCTGGTGCTGAATGGGCGGGACATTGGTGGCGCACTGGCTGACACAGCATCAAATCACAAGTGGGGAATTGTCCTGACGGTATGTGGAGTGGTTCTGATGGACTTCAGTGCTGACTCAGCTGACAACCCCAGTCATGCCTACATGATGGATGTGTGCAGCCCAGAAGACCAGGATCGGGGGCTGAACATCCATGCGCTGTTGGCAGGTCAGAAAACACTACGAACTGATGTTACAGGGTCACAAACTTAAGTGGACTTTGTTATGACAGCAATGGCATTATAGGTGGCAGATTAAAGCTATAGTCCCTCAATTTGCAGAGGACAGAGATGAATTAAAGCTTCAAAGTATCATCTGCTAATAAAAAAAGTTAAATACAATATTTTTTCATCTGATATGGCTCATGAACCAGTTATAGTGTTTGTCTTTATCACACTCCATAGGACTGGGAGGTGGATTCGGCTACATTGTAGGTGGAATCAACTGGGACCACACAGAATTCGGAAAGTCAATGGGAGGTCAGCTGCGTGTCATATACCTGTTCACAAGTGTCACCCTGGTGGTTGCCACAATGATGACTCTGACCAGTATCCCTGAACGGCCCTTACCAAAGACTCAGCCTAACAAAAACTCCAGTAAAAGCAATCTGAAAAGCCCCAGCCTCCCTCTCCCTCCATCTCCCCCCGTTCCCCCAGGATCAGCTTTGGGCTTGGAAGAGGAAGAAGAGGATGGTCTTTACAGTTACAAATTCTCAGAGCCCCACCCACGCAACCCTGACCCCTTGGCCCATTCTTGCAGTGCCAATGCACGTCTCTGTGCGGGCCTCACCAGCCCCATATCGCCCCTCAGCCCCCTCACTCCTAAATATGGCAGCTTTATAAGTAGGGACAGCTCTCTCACTGGCATCAATGAGTTTGCCTCTTCCTTGGGAACCTCTTATATAGACAGTGTGCTCATAGACTGCTACACAGGTCAACAGACTCCGCAGCCAGACTCCACAGCCAGGCCTCTGCCTCCAGGGAGCTCTCCACCCCCTGAGGAGTCTATACAGGGGCTAGAGTCCCATCCTTCAGGAAAGCCCCAGCCTGAAGCGGGGCCTCAAGCTGCTGGAGAGACTCAGGATGCAGAAGGCCCCCAGCCTGGTGGAGAAGCTCCAGCTCAGACTGGAGCTGGGGCTCACCCTGGTGCAGGGTCGCATCGTGGCTCATCTGCCGGCATCCTGAAGCGCCCTCAGAGTCTTGCACTAATGGAGGAGCCCATGGCAACCCAGATTATCGGGCTAGAGAATGGACGCAGGAGGACGGTGACCTTCAGCCAGCAGGTCAGCTATGTTTTTAAAAAAATCTTTAATTTACATGTGTAGATGGTTTAAATATTCAGTAGCCCCTGCTGCATTTGTGTCCCTTTGCTTTTGTCTGACAAAGGTTGCAAACATTTTGCTGAATGGGGTGCGCTATGAGAGCGATCTGAGTGAGAACGTGGAGACAGCAGAATCCCAGATGTCAATGAAGCTGCTGTGTGTGGCCATATACAGGATGCCTCCCTCTCTGCGAAGCTTATGCACAAATCATTTTTTGGGTGAGAAAAATACTTTATAGTTTAAATGAAGTGATGTATTTGCAAATATGTGTCTGGCAGCGCTCCAAGACTAATCTTGCCGTTCCTGCGCTGGATTAAAAGCTGTCTGTTTTGGATCCAATTTAGTTTGAACAGTTACAGTAATTCTCTCTGGGTCTCTCTGTGCTCTAGGCTGGCTCTCCTTTGAGGGCATGCTGCTGTTCTACACCGACTTCATGGGGGAGGTGGTGTTTGAAGGAGACCCCAAAGCGCCCCACGACTCTGAGGCTTACCAACGCTACAACGCTGGGGTCAGCATGGGCTGCTGGGGCATGTGCATCTATGCATTCAGTGCTGCTTTCTACTCAGGTAAACCACAAACAAAACACTCATAAATCACATTGCGTCTTGGGGGTCAGAGCAGCTCTGGTCAGCGAAGAGTGCTTTTGTCTTTCTTAATGTGCGCAACTTCACATTTGATCTTTCTGTTTCTGTTCTTTTTCTTCCTTGTTCTCTAGCCATATTGGAGAAACTGGAGGAGCGTTTCTCCCTCCGCACTCTGTATTTTTTTGCCTACCTGGCGTTTGGTTTGGGAACAGGCCTGGCCACACTCTCCACCAACCTCTATGTGGTACTTTCTCTCTGTGTCACGTACGGGGTGCTCTTCTCCTCTCTATGTACGCTGCCTTACTCTCTGCTGTGTGAATACTACCAGAGCCCTCAGGTGAGTCACTATGTGCGGACGTAGCATTGTTTTACCATTAATCATTCATGACTTATTGATGGTATCTTCAAGGATAAATTTTAAAACGTAGTATTGATCAGCGAGGAGCTACTTTGATGGAACGTACAACTAAATGATGTGTATATGTGCTTTAGTTTTGTGGCTCATCTGAGGAAGGGACCAGACGAGGGATGGGAGTGGACATCTCTCTGCTCAGCTGCCAGTATTTCCTGGCTCAGATCCTTGTCTCCGTGGCGATGGGACCTCTGACCTCACTGGTGGGTGGGGCCCAGGGAGTGATGTACTTTGCAAGCCTGATGTCATTCGTGGGCTGTCTGTACTCCTCCCTCTGCGTGGTGTACCACCTGCCCCCCCCTGAGGGTGAGCCCCCCGAAAGCGAGACCCAGCCACTACTGGTGCACATTTAGAAAAGCCTCTTAATTTACTTTACCTCACACATTCACCAACACACGCACTCGCTTATAGTCTAATTTGACCTTCACAGCACTGATAGGACAACACACTATACATCCTGCCGCACACTGTACAGCACAGTTCCATATACTATTTCACACTACTCAGCACTGCTCTTCTCAGAGCTAGACAGACAGACAGACAGACATTGGCCACCGCTCTAATATGTGTACATGACCAGTGTGTTTCATACAGTGTGTGTGCCCATGCATTTTTTCCTAACTTTTCCAGATGTGTGACTTTTTGTATGGGAGATATGGGTGTGTGTGTATGTGTGTGACTGCTACACTGTTTAACGAGTGACCTCTATTGAGTATGCTTGTGACTTAAAGACATTATAGGCTATTGTGTGTCTGAGTTCTTTGCTGTAAGTTGAACCTTTCATCATCTTTCCTTCTTTGTTGATGTTTAGGATAGACTTTTGATCACAACATACAGGCTAACTAAAGCTTTTCCCTCTTTTTCTTCCTTTTATCAGTTGCCTAACGTCTGCATGAGCTACAATACAGTCTCTCAATGCCTTGCGTTAATGTTTTGTTTTGGTCACATGGCCAAAGAAATGTCTACCTGCCTGTTTCTCTGAGTTAGCATACTAGCACCTCACTTGAGGCAGGATTTTGTGACTAACTGAATGTGCTGCCACTGACCTTTGTTTTGAAGCCGTGAACATCACGACAGCACTCACGCACAACTATGTTAAGTCTTTTAATTCAAAAACTCTGATTGTGTAAGGTTGCAAACACATACTTAATATTCAAGTCAAGTTTATTTGTTTAGCCCTTAATCACTGCTACAGTCTCAAAGGGCTTCACAACATCCACATTATGAAAGAGTAAACGAAAACAACATGATCCACACAATCCAGTGACCAGCCACGATCATTAGGTTTACCTTTGTGCTCTCGCTCAACAGTTTTTTTGCTGGTTGACTCTTATTCAAGTCCCCAGTGAGAGTACGATGCCAAATACAATGCCAGTTAAGCCATGACTAATAGGAACACACACATACACATGTATACATATATTCACACGCATGCACACACACACACACACACACACACACACCAACATTCAAAAAAGAACTGTGTACTGGTGGCAAATAATGTCTGCGCCCTCACTAAGCCATGGACAGCACTGTGAGCTGTCACCCTACTCCTGGCCAAACCGTTGTAATGACAGTGATTCTTGTCATTATCAGGAAGAGGAGAAGTTGAAACTGGGGTGTGATTCAGCATTCAGTCGGAAACCGAACAAAACAGAAGAACAACAAACAAACAAACAAGTTGTTTGGCTGACAAGAATTCTCAGAAGATTCATGTGAACTATGGGTAACCATGAAGTTGGACCACACTGAGAGGAAAGACTTTGGGGTTCATATTGCCAGCAGCAAGTGCTTATCTTCACCAATAGGGTGCATGCTGTAGGTTGTAGGCTTCTGTCACTTGATCCATTGAGGCTCACGCTGTGGTGCGAACCTCTGGGTTAGCTATCCAACTTCCTCACAGGAAGCAGTCAACATCCCACCTCCCCATCCATCCTGGACATTTCATCTCCATCTGGTTGCTGGATGCAAATGGTTTACTTTTCAGTCTGTTGTGCAATGTCAAACAAGCCTGCTTTGCATTGCCTGAGCACCTTCAACAAGACTAGCACAGAGCCTGATTTCAAGGTTTGTACAAAGTTAACCATCAGTATAAACCTTTCATTTTAATAGTTTCACTTACTGGATCCCACTCCGAGCACGCTAACATTATCATGCCAATCATTTAGGACTGGTGGTGCCTCAGCAGAATGTCAACCATTGCCTACCATGAGACCTCCATAATTAACTGGACACATGCCATGCTCATGTTTCTAAGGAAACGGGAACTGTATGGATCATGCTGTTGCAGCTTGCTTGAGAAAACACATTTTGAGTATTTGTGTTCTTTGGTGCCACCTATTGCTCAATATTAGCAGTGTTACTGTAACAGCTACTTTACTTCAGGGTTGAGTTGAAACTAAAATGATCATTTTGCCATTTTGGACTCCTGTGTCAGTTATTGCACCAATTTCATCACTATTTATAGTTGCACACCCAACTAAAATTTTACCCCCATTGACCTGAATAATCATATTCTGCAACCTCAAAATCAACCACATGGGGGAGCTAGGAGATATGAGACAGAAAACCTTTGATTCATGCATCTTTTCCATTACCAAGTGACAGGGAAAATCATTCCTGTTCCTTCCTACATCTAAGCCAACCATTCTCCATGTTAAGGAAAATTAGGTCAAGTGACATCATCGACTTAAAAACCCATAGCTGTAAGAGAGGCACTGATGATCTATAAACAGGTACTGTACAAAAAAAATGGATACAATGCTTAAGTAAAAAGACAATTTATTTGTTAATCAGAATATACAAAGCAGTGGCTGAAGTAACCGAATGTCGTTCTGGTTCTGAGAAAGGCAGTTTTGGACACAAAACTGGGCTACCCAGCCATAACATAATAAACTCATTGAAAAACCAGAAAAAATAAAAAATAAAACAGAGTAAATGGTACAAACTTGCGTGGAATGCATACAGAACAAACGACCAAAGCTTTAAGATTTAAGAGGGGTTAATTAACATTGCAAAAGCCTGCCTCCATTAAACAGGGTCAAGCAATCTTATCATGGGGGCTCAAGACAGAGACCCCTTCATTCATTTGTGCCATCTGTTATGTTAACAGGGCAGCCAGGCAAAGGATTAAGTACTAGCAGCTCAACACAAAAATGATGCCGTAACTAATAATGCTAACAACTGTCCATTAGCCCCTGCTTAAAACTTATCTTTGGTCCTTTAAGTGAATCTGAGAGGTCAACATGAGCCTTGGTGGAGGGGGGCAGCTGCCTAAATGTATCAATCAGCTGGTCAGCAGTAACATAGTAGAGAATGTGCTTACAACACACTGTTATTAAAGAAAACTGATCTCATGATGTGGCCCGATTTGTAAAAGTACAAAAAAAAGTTCATTTTATAGACCAATAAATAACATCTCGTAAAAAAAGGAGGCGGGGCCACTATGTTTCAGGACTCCAGTGCAATGTGATAACATGGGACCAAACAAAAAAATCTCTCAAAGATACAGAAAGCACAAGCTCTACAACACAATGTTGACCAAGCTGTTAAGACAGTGCTGCAAACAAGGAGCAGAACACAACTCTAAGCCTCCACTTCTGCTTCTTTTGAATCTCCGTTTTCTTCCGTCTTCTGCTTTTTTGTCTCCACATTTTCCTGAAGAGAAGAGTTTAAGCATAAGTTTGTGAAGGTCAAATTCAACTGATAAGTGCACGTAGCATTAGCATTAGAGACAGAACCCACCTCTTCCTCTTCAGCTGCACGCTTCACAGGCTGTGCATCAACTTCCTCAGCAGGGGGAGCCTCCTCTCCCTTCTCTGTAATGAGAGTTTACACTACTTCAGAAATGCAACCATTTACTTTGTGAGTAATCATGGCATAGATAATCATTTATGTTCCATGCAATTTTCCCAAGCACAAATGCCAAAATTGCCCTTTGAGCTGAAAACCTTACAAGGAACATGTATTCACACAATATGGGTAGAATTAAAATGAGCAATTCTGTAAATACATAAACCTTTAATAAATGTAATGGTCCCAAATGTCTATTCATTTGAGTAGTTAACAGCAGTTAATATAAACATACCATCTCCATTCTTGTGTTCCTCCTCTGCTACCTTGTCCACTTTGTCATTGTGATCAGCACCATTCTGCATGAAGAGGAGAGTAAATGTCAGTCTGGTGACTCAATGTCAAGTCTGGTCTTTAATATGTAAACAATACAGGATTATGACCAGTCCACAAATCAAATTACACAATCCCAAACATTGTTGGAATAATCCTCCCAGAGTCTTGCACATAGTACTCCTTCGGGGATGGTTTAAAAGAAGCATGTGTGGAGCTCTTATTTGCCTCCCCAGAGGATTAGCTACCAGGCTCTGGGAACCAAGTCAGAGGACCAATCCAGGCGTCCAAAAGCTTGCTAACTAACATCTGTGTCGTTTCACAACCCAAACAAAGCGCGGTGGGATAGCAGTCTGGAGAGCAGCTGAACGGGGGGCGGGTCTAGCGACACCTGCATGATAAGGGTGCTAAGACAAAAGGCCATGAGGCTCGTCAAGGAGTGTGCGCCTCAACTCACTGTGCCATTGGCAGGTGCTTCCCCGCTGCCATTCTCCTTCTCTTCCACTTCCACTTCTTTCTTCTCTTTCAGCTCCTAAAAGAATAAAAATATTTTTTTTTAAAAAGAATTCCTTCATTATAGTGATGAATCAAGAGTCATCCCCATGTACCACAGGTTACCACGTCTACCACTTCCAAGTTTGTAATTCAGTGAAGGCTATGTAATAAAACCACGTTCTCATATCGGCAATGTTTTAACATTTTCATGTCAATCGGCGCGTACTGTGACTTCCCGCCCACAGCAGCACCGCTCCACCAGCTGTATCATCTCGAGCGCTTTGTGTGCTCAACAGAAATTTTTAAACCAAAAACGTCAAAATTCGGTTGTATTATTACCTGCAATTATCAGTCGTCGATACCGAATATTAGATATAAGTCATACTGGCATTGTATGGTCGTGGCAGGCGAGGTATCAGACTAATTACCTTTTTTTTGTAACCAGTAACTTACCTAAAGTAACGTTAACGACAATATTTACTGCAACCACTGAATGGCTGGTTGTCTTTATACCCGGACCACACTAGGTATCGTTAACATATATAATTCTACAAGTTTAGCTACCAAGTTACGTCGACTTAACGTTAACCAAGGTTATTCAACTGAAAAAAGAAATGAATGAAACGCACCTTTGCTGTAACCTCTTCGGTTGCGGTCGTGTCAACTGCTGTATCAGCCATGATTGATTTTGACAGTAAAGTTTAATAATTTTTTGCTTTTTAAGTTAAGATTTTTTTTCTTGGCTCTTAGCCTCCGTGCGGGTTAGTCGGAAGAAGCTGAGAGAGAAATGATGACTGCCTGTCTCCGCTTTTCTCTCGAGCTGGTTGAAAATTCACTCGTTGGATACAGAGGGTCATTGCCAAATATGATTGGACAATACCAGAAATCAGAACATGCCATTGG
>OMLF01001511.1:7290-32055 GCA_900302615.1 Holocentrus rufus | reverse complement strand
GGGTGACAGCTCTATTTTTTTGCTCACACTACCTCTGATTCCTCTCTCTTTTCCCTCGCCTTCTCTCCAACTGTGTCTCACCCTGCCCAACACACACACACACACACACACACACACACACACACACACAGAGAGAGGGAGAGAGCTCAGTTATTAAAGGGGCATTTCACTACACTCACATTCAAACATCCACACCACTAAGTCCCTGTCTGGATTGACTCCCCTTAAATATATTAAATGATTTTCCTACAAAATTTTAATAAGACATTTTTTTTAAATCAAAAATTAAAATACTACTCCACCACTCCTTGAAATGTAATCCAACCTGTCAACTTGACAACTTCATTTTCCCCATTACATCCCTCAGGTATGGGGAAAGGTATTCTTTAAAAGAAAAACCAAGGTACTAGCCATCACACATCTATCCTGCATCTATCCTTCATTAGTATTGCAGTGACACCCTTGAGAAAGTGAACTTTCCAAATTCTTTTTGGGTCTAATTTATGGTTGCGTGCAGTACATACATCAGGAAACAAACCCTCTACAATGCTTACATCTGTGCAGATTTCAAGCTGTAATCAACACACGCATTCAGTATACTGCAATAACTGCAAGAATGAAAATAAATTTAGACTCATTAAAAGGACTCTTCCTATTCATCCTCCAACCGAATAAAATTATGCAAAACTGCTTATGCTGTAGTTTTGGAATGTATGGGATGATGAACATGATAAATCAGCTTTGATTTTTGTTAATGAACCCTGGTGAGTCAAGCCTCCCATTTTAATGTGTTGCCCTGTGCGACTATGCGCGCATCGCTCTCTGATAAGCAGGACCATCCTGTGGGAGAACACTCAGCAAAGCACTGACATTTGACATTGACACCGACATTGTGCTGTACAGCGTATACAAAAACCCTCCGTGATGGTGAAATACACAAAATGAAAGAGAGTTTTGTTCATGCAAAGTGAATTTTATTTTCAATTGACAAAATACAAGAAAAATGCATGTACTATTTGAATAATATACTTATTTTAAAAACGAAATTGGACAACTTACAGATTTAAGACACAAGAGAATCATTTGTCTACGCAGAGAATTGTTCCTATATCCTCCCTTTGTCTCTTCAAGCTTTATAGTCACTTAATGTGTATGCTGAGATGCTTTCATGCTTTCATCTCCAGTCACTCCAGGTATATCTACATGAAAATGAACATCGTCAAGCAAAACACAGAGGATACTTAATGGTGTTTAGGCAGGCGTACTGTGAGGCGAGAAGAGAGAAAACAATCAGGTCCTTTTTGAGTTATTCCTGTCTTTGCCACTGATGCTCCAGTGGCTCAGTCTCATTTGGAATGACAGCCTCTCTTACCTGCATGGCAAATCTGTTGTATTCCTGAGATTAAAATAAGTACAGCATTACACTGGAAATGATTATATCATTGGCTTTGTTTTGTGTGATCATCAAATGCAATTCAGGAGTGTGACAATCAAATTAGGGGAAATGAGAGCTGACTCGCTGTTCAATTAAAATCAGGCTCCAGTTGTTCTGAAAGGGCTGCTTGTCAATGTAATTGAATTGTATCACTAGGAAATCATGCATGGAAATGATAATCTTGCAAAGTAGTTCTTTTACCTTCTCAGATTCTCAAACCGTGGACATTACAAGCAGTAACTTTGCGAACCTTTTGGAATGGAAAGTGGCACAAAGTGTTGGCAGGCCCTGCCAAACTCAACACTTTTGTTTGACACAATCTGTCTCTCAGCTCCACCCACAGCACAAGCAAACAGCACTCTCCCACTAAGAGAAAACACAGGCTTCAGGCAGCATGTCTGCACTGAAAGAGAATTCCATCAAAATGAAAGGCCTTATTAGTTGTGTCAAATACTGATATTCACTGTGGCAAAGTGCAGAGAATACAGATACCATTACAGGAGCATACAGCAGACCATATCAACAGCTCCACAAAAAGGGCCCCAGACAATAAGTTGAGGGATGGTGCAATGGCAGGCATATGAAAGGCATCACAGATGACGTCTAATCTGTATTAAAAGACCTGGGCCGGCTGTAATCACCTCTCTGTCACTGTGCTAATGGAATCCAAAGGCAGATAACAGACACAAGAGAGAAAGGGGGGTCAAATACAGCACACCGCAAAAACCACAAAAAACACTCCTGATAACAGCAGCCAGACAAAAACATGAGGACAATCACCAAGACCCAGACAGAGCAGACTGAAAGGATAGCAGAAGGCAACTGTCAAAGACAGGCTAGGGTATATGATTATGTATTCCCCTGTGTTCATAAAAAAGGAATTTAAATCAATTTAAAAGAGTGAACACCATTAAATATTGACACTCTCCTCCTTCTGCTTGCCTGCTAACCCTTCCTCCTCCTTGGTTTGGCAGTCACAGAGCTGATGTTGATCTTAATTAAACCACTAATTACTATGACTGTGAAAGTGACACTGTGGGAAAGGAGAACACAGGAAAGAGGCTGAACCCAGAAGACAGGGAAGTAAAACAATGCATGGGTGGGTTAGTGGACAGCACTAAGGGAAAACCAATTAGTTCCTGTTAGCAAACAAGTTGAAATCCCACTTGTGGGCCACACTATTGTCAGTGAAAATTATGAACACCCATTTTAACTGACCATGCACAATAATAGCTATAAACATGATGACTAAATAATTAAATGAACAAAATCTTTATTTATTGACTGGTGGACATTGAATCGTTGAAGCTGTTCTACCCAGAGTTATGTTTAAATTTGGCTTTTAGCTTTTTTAGATAAATAGAAGATTTATAGCATTCAAGGTAACAACATTTAACCCACAAGGATATGTTTCCTTTAACCAAAATCTTCCATTCGTGAGATACCCTAAAGTAATACGAACTCACAAGCTAACACAAGCCAATTCAAGTCAGGATTGCTATTAAGATGTTTAGTTATACTGATAAAGTGACACAGGATTGCGCCAATTAGCACAACACTGTTCACAGACGACTGATGCACGGGCTTTCTTGGGATGAAGCCCAGAGGTTCCCCTGCGTTTGCTCCACAAGTACAAAGTAGCAATCAGAAGAAGAGCCAACTTGTGGTTCATGATGAAAGAGCAGTGTTTAAGCAAAATCACCCAATTTATACAAAAATGATTTCCTTTGCACAGCATTTTTCAGCAGGTTTGAACATGATATGGCATTTAATTTTTCATTTATGATGGCAATAAATTACTTTTATTTATTTATTTTATAAAATATTAGTGCAAGGTCACAGTGAAGGCCAGGTTATATGTTATAACACTTTGTATAAGCTAAAGGTTTAAAATAGATTTTTATTTCCTCAATGTCCAGGTGCAACGCCCAAAAGTAACAGCAAAAACCTGGCCAGAGGGACAGCTACTGAGTGACTCAACAACACATTGTGACAAAATCACTCCCTATGTAAGTCTAATGTGCAATCATGTTGGGAAAACAGAAAATAAGAGTATTGCACAGAAATGGAATGCACAAAAAGAAAAATAGATATGCAACAAAATATTAGTGGTGAAGGTATTGCAGCCAGTGTTACCAAATGTTGACACTGCTCTGTGTATGTTCTCCACTATGCCAGTGACCAATGCAAGAGGAGAGTAGTCGTTTTCATAACTTGGTTTAGTTAAAAATAGACTGTGCTCAAAAATACACCAGGAGCGACTGAGCCATCAAACACTGATGTCCATCGAAAGTGACATTCTTTGGGGATTGGACTTTAAAGACACTGTCAAGGAATTCTCAGCCAAGAAAACAAGACACTTCTTAAGGTAGGAAAATGTTTATTTTTGTGCTTTATTTTTATCTTTTTCTGTATCTTAGAATTACGCTGTTATACACAATATAGCCTACCTCTCTAAAATAATCTGAATTTTGTATCGTGTCATCACATGGTTAGTTTGATGTGCACTGGCTGCTGTTCATTTTCTGCGGCGCTGAAAGTGCTTCATTATGTCTAATGTGCAAACTCCACTGCTGAAAACATATACTTTAGTTGTTTCACTGGTCAATGTTTATTTAGTGATCGAGGTACAGGGTGACATTCTCAGCTGGATGTTTGTGCTCTGGGGGTTCATGCACTGTTAGAGTTGAATTATTAAATGCAGTGTCGATGTTAAGTTGGCTGTGTTTGGACTGTGCACAAGTGTATGTGGTGTGTTTGTGTTTGGGAGGGGAAGCATAGGTGGGGGTTGCAGATAAACCAGACCAAAGGACCTACAACAAGGTTAAGCTTTCACTAGGGGTGAGCTGGATAGTTGGAAAATCTCACCATCCGTTACAGATAAATTTTTTGTTTTCCAGACTATAACTGTTGGCTGACTAGTATTGACCCAGCATCTGTGATCCCAGAAAGTAACAGCTAGAATGATGGTAATGATCCATGCAGACGTGAGCATTTATGACTGCTAGGCTGCCTGTTTTTAAGATCAGTGTAACCCATAGAATAGGCTGAGGAGCAATTTAAAAAAAATATTAAAAAGGCAAGAGCAGAAGCAAATAGGCTACTTACATGCTGATGCATTTTCTGTCTCCTCTGTGTTTACTACCGCTCCTTTGGTGCGCTGCTAAGCACTGCAGTAAGCATTTATTTTGTCCAAATTCAAAACGAATGCACAAACTCTGATGAAAGACAAAAAAAAATTCAGAAAGGTGTTTCTTTAGGGAGGCCTATCTGTTTTGTATGCTCCCTATTAGTGGTGACTAAAGACAAACACTCATTTTTTTTTCATTCCATCACCCCACCTTCACTCTAATAGAAACATGGCTATTGGGAATCCAATTACATTTATGATGTGGCTGACTCAGACCTAACTGTCAATGACGTCGCTCATGTAAAATGGTTGTATATTAATAACGTGTTTACAAAATTACTGGAATCGTTTCATCTCAGGAGGGTAACATTGGGATTAGCAACCTAACACATGCTTGTTATTGTCGCAGGCAAGTGTGAACAGAAGCGTCTCACCCATTTCCTGTCTGTAATGTGCCAAATGATGAAACTTCTTGTGGTTAGATAGCTTTGTAGTTTTGTCTGGTTATCTACAGCATTAGTAAATTATGTCCAGAAATCCAAATCAGCCATTTTTGGAAGTGCTGATTGAAACGTTTTGGTAACAGATTTTGATAGTCTTATTGTAATATTAAAAACTTATCCAGTAGCTTAATGTCCCTCTTGAACTCCTTCAGCTCTTGTAGCTCTCTGCCTCTAGTGAGTGAGCGCCCAGCTATGGTTTCCCTGTGGTTTTCCACTGGTTTCTGTCTCTTTCCTGCTTTGCTCTTTTTGTCATGTTTGTCAGTTTTATTAGACAGGGTACAGTTGTCGGGTGTGTGTGTGTGTGTGTGTGTGTGTGTGTGTGTGTGTTTTCGAATGTTTTTACTAACAATCTATAAAACTGGACTGCAACTTTAAACTGCATGATTTCAATTCAGCATTGTGATTAATCGATTGTTCTTATGGCTGAATGATGCTGGCTTCACCTTATCTAATTAAATCAATACATGTTAGTGTGTGCTTGATGACTGAGGTGAGTTTTTAAGTGAGGCAGCATAGCACTTTGCCCTCCCTCCAATATGAAAATAGCAAATGAAGACAATAATAAAACTCCCTTAAAACACTCTGGTCAGAAAAAGGTGAAATGAAATCATGACAATCTTCCTCTGTGCCGTGGTCCTGGCAATTCCTTAGTGAGTCCCCTAAAAGAAGTAAATAATAAAATTTATTTGTATGGCCTTTGTCAAAACAAAATTACAAGGTGCTTTGCAGAGTAAAAGGTTAACAAATAAATAAATCAATCAAAAGAGCTTTATGAGATAAGAATTACAGAATACAGAATCAATTTCAAGTGCAGACAGCAAATGTGAGCATATAATAATTAGGCAATTGAAAAAGTGACCTGCCAATCACCCAAGAAGTATTTAGAACATCTATTGACCAATAACAATCAGCAACCATTCAGTCAATGTAGTGACCCTTGCTAATACTCAATTCAATCAAAAGCCTAAGAAAGAAAAAAAGTAAAGCTGCAAAAATGCTCTCTCCAACATTATCCCAAAGACGATCCTAGACACACAACTTCATTGTGTTTCTCTGAGATGTTTGTGAGCCTCCGTGACCCTGGTATGTTGTTGAGACGCTTGTGGTGCAGGTAGGGACACTCAAGGCAAAGTGGTTTCAGTTGATGAGCAAGATGAATAGCAATTCTCTGACTGTGGGCCTCCGACTGTCTCAAGATGATAAGAGAGAAACTTTCCTATATCAGGGTTACCAGGACACTCTCCTTGAAGCAGGTCTAATGTTGTACTTGTAGAGGAGTGTCTGGGAACCAGGTGACCCTGTTAGCTAGAGCACAGCCCAAACAATCAACACAGGGCCAATGCAATGTGCATGTAGCCACAAAGGAGGGAGGCTCAAGACAGGTTGGGATCCTCATGAGTCCCCATCTGGATGCTGCGCAGTTGAGGTTTGCCCAGTGTGCAAGAGGGTCGCTTTAATGTTGTGTAGAGGAAACCACAGCTAACAACTACGAACAGGAGTTTGGAGCACTGAGCCTTCTTGGAGACAAGTGGGGTGGAGAAGGCTTCACTTACAACTCCCTGATCCTTCTGGGAGACTTCAACGCTTACATTGGCAGTTATTGGGAAACCTGGAAGGCCAAGATTGGTGGAAATGCCCCTCCATCTGAGCCTTAGTGGTTTGTTGTTATTGCACTTCTGTGCTAGCCACAGAAGCATCTTTTTGAAGAGGACCTCCTACCAGACCTCCTTGGGCCAAAGCTCAATATCAGCTTTGTAGTTGTTACATCAGATATGGGGTCATATGTTCTGTGAGATTGTGCTGGTTTACACCTGGTAGAAAACTTTGTCTAGAATGATTTTAACTCACATTAAAACAAAACTCTCCTGTATTTAGGTGGAGGCTGAAGACGTGGCCATAAGGTGGTCATTGCCTGTCATGGCACCACTTGACAAACTGGCAGGCTAAAGCTGCAACTGTTGTGTCGTGGGAGGAGTTCAGAGAGGCCATGGAGTGTAACTTTCAGGCTGTTTCAAAGAGGTTCTGAGAAACTATTCGGAAACTCCGGACGAGAAGGCAGAACATTGCTCAGGCTTTACTCAGCAGGGGAGGGAAAACTCTGACCTTGACTAGGGACATTGGCGGAATGTAAAGAACACTGAAAAACTCCTAAACCCATCTGTTCAAAAAGCAGCATTAATTGGAAGGTTCAGGATGATCTGAGCCCATCTGTTTAGCAGAGGTCACTGGGGTAGTTACAAAGTTCCTCAGTGGCGACGTGCCAGGGGTGGACGAAATCCACCCTGAAATACTGAGGGTTTGGGACATTGCTATGGTGTCATGGCTGAGATGCCTCGTCGCGGTAGTGATTCTCCTTTCCGAACAAGAGGCACTTTATTTGCTTAATATCCCACTATAATTAATAAATATGTTAAAGAAACCATCATGATAATTATCAAATAATTCTGTGTTGGCATACTTTACATATATAACATGAGCTGTATAAAAATGAATTCTATTTCTCAAAGCCTTAAGTTTGAAGAAAAACATTTTTTCCTCAGTAACATGCAATTATGCAAAGAAGCTCCGAAATCGAATTAGATCGTCTATAGTAGGAAGGCACTATAGTGTAAGTATGAAGCTTCTATCATGTACTGTTCTCGAGTTGTTCTGTTCACTGTGATGTGTCTATACTGGACAGACCCAGATGCCAGTCCCACCAAAAGTGTTTGTGGATTTGGAAAAGGTGCACAATCTGCTGCTGCAAGCCATTTGGTACCACACTTAGGGGGGGAGTTTGCATGCTTGGTATTAACAATGCTACTTGGCTGCCCTCCCTGCATTAGGATGGCATCTCTGCTGTTTGCAGATGATATCGTTCTCTAAGCATACAGTGGTCAATAATCTCCATTGTCTATTGGAATGATTTATTGTTTTTTTATTATTGGTTTTCAACTGCAAAAAGGTGGCCCGTCCCAGGTGAGGGGTGAACTTCCCTAAGTGGAGTTCAGGTATTTCAGGGTCTTTTACACACGTGAGGGAAAGGGGGATCAGGAGATTGACCACTGACTTGGTACAGCAGCTGCAGTAATGCTGGTGTTCTTCTGGACCATGAGGGTAAAGAGACATGGACATTATGTCATGATAAGCTTAAACCTACATGTACAATATGCAGCTTCTTGCCTTAAAGCATGAGTGCATTACTAGCCTCCCTTGCCTCTAACCTAGATGAGCGGCCTACCTGGAAATCGTATCTAGCCTGAGGCTGAGATTATGGAATCCATAAAGCATAAATTGAAGACACAAAAGGTGAGCACAGACTGTAATTAAAAAAAGCAACGAAAAAATTCTCAATATTTTTTGTTCTTTTTAGTTCTTTTTCTTCAGACTGCTTTCTGCCCTGGATATTGCTGCTGTGACCTCTCTGCACTTGAAAGCCACATCCGAAAATGCCACTCACCAAAATACACAGCCATGTATGTCTGAACATTCCTAAAAAAAATGCTAATTTCAGACAAACAGGGAATTTAGGCATGTGCATTCAAAGCAAAAGACACACATAGAATGATAATGTGTAATATCATCTATTTATGTATTGTCACTTTAATGTCAAAAAGTAGCTGTAGATACACCACAGCTTGTGTTCAGCGTTTCAGGAATTGTTAAGCCAAAGTACTTGGTATAAGTTGAACTACTTCAACTAACATTATCCATTACTGTTAAAAGGTGGCCTAAATCCCCTCAAATCGTCGAGGCAGGCTGATTCATCCAGATGCCAAATGCTGAGCAGTCATTGATCGTGTGGTAGAGGCAATTACAGGCCGTTCAGTGTCAAAGAGACACAGCCACTTTCCAGAACGCCTCCTTTCAGTCTGAATTTACGCTCACCGCAGCATATTCATAATTACACATGCTAATCAAGGTGGGAGTTCACAGTCAGCTATTTCATTATGTCAGCATCTCTGAGTGGCAGCAGGGAGACAACAGCCAAATACTTTTTACACTGTTTGGCACAGATTACAAAGATGGTCTCCAGCACTCCCCATGGTTTGCCCACCATTCAACTGTTTATAATATCAGATCACACAAATGCTGTAGATGACATTATAGAAAACACATCCACGTGCATCACCCAACCCACATACACACACACACACACACACACACACACACAAAACAAGGTTAGCGTTAAAGCCTTGTCAATCAAAATTTTGAGAGGTGATTTGTACTCTCAACACTAATAGCAAGACAGCCAAGAAATTTGCATGTGTTAAAGATGCATAAAGTGGTAATATAAACTGCTTAAACCACAGGAAATTACTTCAATAATATGCACATAATATTATCAAAATCATATTAAATGAAAGGTGGACCCATTAATGCCTTTCGCATGCTTGCTGGGGGACTGCATCTTATGTTGGCTGCATACTTGAATTAAGAAATATTTTACTTTTATTGAGTTTTCTGCTCTTTTTTGGACAAATTGTAAGAACTCAGTGAATGTAATTTACTGTCAAAGAAGCTTCGATTAAAGAAACCATTCTCCGTGAAATAGCATTGTAGTCATCTCGAAGGCTCATATCGATACTGCATGGCAAAATTCTACCTCTCTAATTCCAGCAATAATCAGGAAAGATTGGGATAAATTGATATTAATGAAGATCCATTTTGTAGAATTAAACAGGCTTATTTTCAGATAACAAGAATGCCATCACTATACTCCTCTAAAGGAACACTTTATATAACGCACCAACCTGAATTCAGACAAAGTATAAGAGAAAGTTGAGAGTGAGCAGAGCACAGATGAAAACTACCTGGATCAGTGCTGTGCTCCTTCACCAGACTGAAGTCATCAACCACAAAACAGATAAACATCGACAGAAAACAAAGAAGGCTGATACGCTTTCATTGACAAAAAAATCTGTAAAATCTTATGCACTCTAACTTCATCTATATCAAAATCTAGGCAACCAACACATCTCTTGGGCAAATTTTAATTGCAAATTAAATGCACTCTAAATGAATGCACTTGGAGTCAGAATATACTTAAAAGGCCATTTCTCACACAGGGTGAACAAATCAGCAGTGGTTTAATTTTAGCATTCAAATGCTTCATACATGCCATTACATGCCCCCTCCCCCCCAAAAAACATTAAATTATGAAATAAAAAGGATTGAAGTGAATGAAAACGATTTTTTTCTGAAGTAACTACATGTGCAAAGGCATTTTAAACAACTACAGAATGTCATCAGAATTAAATTTTAATTATTAGATGAATCGATATTAGACCTAAAACATACTATAAATAATTATGGGTCCACAAGGATCTGCAGTTATGCCTACAGTTCTGTGGCTGATGGAAAGCAGCATTCGTTCCCACACCTGCCAGCTATCACACCGGCAGCAATATCGTTCATTACAATAAGATAATAAGGCGCTGCTAGAGAGATGTATGAGGGGAAAATCTTTCATCATGATCTTATCATACACTTACAGCAGTGTCTCGCAGCCCATAAAATTCAATCACGATGATCAGCTATAGTTATTATTGACTGTAGTTGTTACATGCAATGTCCGATATGTTTGGACAGTTGAGAGCCTCTTTTACAGAACTGTTTTTTATGCTAAGGGATCTTCTGTTCACTCAACTGCCTTTTAATCTTTAAAATAATCAACAGCATGATTAATTGCAAACCAAATATGGGATCCTATCTGAGACCATCAGTTTCACCACACAGTTCACTGATGTATTGTATCGACTGCAACAGGGAGCCCTCTAATCAGAATCATGGTAAAATCAATACCTGGCATTGCCTGAGGTCCTGTTCATGCTTCAATGTACACATCTGAAGTAAACTCCCCACTGCTGAAACTCTCCAGCCATTTACTTAAAGAAAATCGAGAATCGCTGAAATAGGGAGGACGGCAGAGATAAACTAGAGGAGACAGACAAAGAGAAAAGGGGAAAGCACTAAGACAGCAGGTGGAAGAGGGAGGGGTTATCAAACCAGGGCCTTCGATGTGATTGAAAACTGTCGCGGAGGTTTCCTTCCTCGGAGCTTCAGTCCATCAAGCTTGCAGGCTAGAGCAAAATATCCACAAGCCATTGACCTCCTTCTGATCAGCAGGCAAGATGCCGCCACCCAGCTGTCTTTCTGCTGCCAGATTCCTCTTGCTCGCCACTCTGACCGCTCTGTTCCTCCTCTGTGTACAAGCTCTTGATCTCTCCATCTCCTCTGGGAGGGAGCGAAGTCATGTGTCGACTCCCAGCATTCCCTGGTGGCCAGAAGGGAAGGGCAGAGTAATGGCAGCTCTCCTATGCTATCGCTGTTGGTTGCTTATCAGCTTCAAAGATGCCTGTACGTTGCCTTTTTAACACATCACAATCACAGCCTGTGACCTGTGACGCTGACCTGAAGACAAGTGAGTGAAGCTGACCTGGAACCTCTCAGGGGATCAGTCGGAGAAGCAGCAGGCATCTGAGCTACTCTACACGGCTGCATCGGGCACATGTCAATGCAAGCAAACCGTATGGTCTATCCTGTTTGCACGGCCCTCTGGTCCTTTTCTTCTCCTCCCTCACTGCTGTTTTGTCTCCCACCAGGAAGTAACTTGGAGGACGTGACAGAAGGAAAGAAAGGGAGTGAATGAGAGAAGAGGGAGAGGGAAACGGACCAGTTGTGTCCTCACATCGTTATCAGTGTCTGCCTACATTACAGATGAAGTGGTGTATCACAAACCACAGAACTTCACAATCCTTGACATATTATGTAAAGTGAAAGTTATGAGAATCAAGTTTCACATTATGTCAGACATAATCTGAATCTGCATGCTTTTTATGCAGTTGGGTCATATTTGCATAAAGGTTGGCAATGAAATTACTTCCTGGTAGGATACTGTTGTGTTTCCTCATCAAATTTTCTTAAAAGCAAACTCAGTGTCTTCTCAGTTTGTTTCCTACTTTAACGGGACGGCTTGCAATATGGTGATGTGAAAATCTGTTTCTGGGTCAAAAAGGAAAGTAGATGGTATTTTAAGGCTAACGGGACATCGCTCTTGTCTCCGCTCATCTATGAGAGAAAGAACAGCAGAGGAGAGGCACGTTTAGTGAAGCAGGGAAAATAGAAACGAGAACAGTGGAAACAATGACAGGATAACAGATAGAGGCACTGGGAGATGAGATCAATAAACATGGAAGGGACAGCGCGGAATGAAATAAAGGAGTGTTGTAGCCTGGAAACAATGACACTAAAAGCTTCTCAGGTATTACGGGTCAATTGTCTCAAAACGATACACACAGAATCGTGGCGATGTTAGCCAGAGAGAGGTGGAATTACCCCACTGGCATTCACTTCCAATCACCACAAGGGGAACAATTACCGTTACATTAAATAGTGATAAACACTGCTGCGTGGTGATCGTCAGAACATCAGAGCTGTCACCGTGTCATCCGTCAAAACCCCGCCTAAGGGTGGGAACAGTCAGGTAGTGATACATTACAAGGGACAGAAACAGGTGCTACCGTAGATTCTAATTACTTTGTTCTATCAATTATGTACAAATCCCTGCATGGCCTGGGGTCTGCCGCGCACTGCTGCGCCTCCTACGCCATCCCAGCTGCAGCTTCATAGCAGGCAGTACTTTCAACAGTGCTTTGTGTTGTTGCCTTGAGGTGACTATGCAGGTTTATTTTTCCAGGGCTGAATAGAATGTTTATTTGTATGTAATATTTCTCAGCTCATTAAAAAAAAAAAAAAAAAATCTTCCATTCTGCATATCCCACTGTTCGGAACTCATGCATTATATCCTCTCCAGCAACAAGGGTAAATTCTTTTCTGCTCCACACCACCCTCTAAGCATCAGTTTAGACACAGGTGCTCTGCTGTTTTGTGTTTTCAAGCTGTAACGGTCTTCCAGGCACTTGTGGTTTCAGCCTTTGTTTTGCACACTCCCCGAGTTTTCTCTCAGCCACTCAATGCACAAAAACATTATGCTAATGAGTGGGTAGACATCTGCTTCCAGCTCAGTATTTCTCTAGGTGTTAAAGCATGTGTTGTCACTTAAACAATAGACTAGCTATCTGTGCCTAGGCCAGTGCTTTAAAACCGAGGCTGTATAAAGGAATGCCAGCCTTAACCAAATGCTAAAATGAATCCATCATTCTGTGAGAATGATGTTTTGATTGTGTCTTTCAGAATGTCGAAGTGTTTACTGAAAGCAATAATGTTGACTTAAACTCGTAGCTCAGTACATATTTCTGTGAACTGTCAAGGGAGGCGCTGGATTCATAAGTGTGTGAGACTGGCTACAGCCAATAGACACATTTTTAGGCTTGTGTGAGCTTTACCAGTAACATGCAAGAGCAGTTTTTAACAATATAAGCATCAGATCATTTTAGATGCCAAAAATAAGTAGAACCGTGAAGAGTATGGATAAGGGAAAAGGTCATGAGAAGGCAAAATGCTAGAAAGAGAGGAGAGGAGCAACTTTGAATGCTAAAAGGAAGCTATTTATTAAAGCTAACAGTCACAAAGCTGAAAATGTGTACATAGGCTGCAGAGTAAATATGCCTATACAGCATATGCACACTTTCAGCAACACATTTTGAGTGGATACACTCTGTCTCAGGCAGCAATGCTTAAATAAATATTTCTGTTTTTATATTAGAAGGGGTTCTTCTTCCCTTATTTTTCTAGTTGCCAAGAATACAAATAGGGCAGAGGAAGGGTGCCGCTGGTATATACTGCCTCATTATTTCCAAAAACTGTTTAATTAGGCCCCTCAATCAGTTTTAGGAAAAAAATCTGTGAGTTTTCAGCCACTGCTGTGGTGAATAAACAGTTTTTGTCATCTGCGTGAGTTTCATAATGGAAACATCTTTGCAACTAGAAATCAGTTTGGCTGAGGAAGAATTATTTTAGAAACTGTTGAAAATGGTTTGTTGGCATCTTCTTATGGAAATATATGGAGCTCTCTTCATGAATCGTAAAAACTTAGCATGTTTTACATGTTCGCTTTTCCAAACTTTGTTTGATATAGTTTGTGGAAATCATAAAATTAGGAGTCACTCTTCAGGCTTACAACATAATTCAATTTTTCACTATTTGGCGATGGTTCGACAAGTACATGCCCAATTGTTTTCTTTGCACTAGCCCCTATAAATGTACTTCCAACTTCCTGACAAATCATTTATAACACTAGTGTGTCTAGAAAATGAAAAGACAGACACTTATTCTTGTCAGGTTGTGGTGTTGTGTTGTTTGTTTGCTGTTTAGGTTTCTAGCATGATCTTGGAGCTTTAGTAATTTGTTTTTGCTTTCCATTTTATGACATTGTGGCATATTTTACAGCATTTTAATTATTGAAACTTTATTTAGAAAGATTTGGTGGCTCAGGTTTGGATGCTGTCACTACAGCACAGCCAGCTTTGCCCTGTTGTTGTATGTGGAGGGGTGTGCTGCTGGCAATTAAAGCTGAGCTGTATAGGATTGGACAAATGTATTCAGCCAGCAGAAATTCCATTGCCATTTTGGTTTATATTTATTTAAGTTGCCTTACATTTGGTTATTCCTATAGAGCAAGGCATTCAACAAGTTTGCAGGAGCTACCTGACCGTTCTATTTTTGAGCTGTTCTTGTCAAATGTTTAACTGTGAGAACTTACACTGTAATTTAAAAGGTAAAAATGCAATTCCTTGCACATATAACAGGTACTGGTAGTTCACATAGCCACACCATGTGCACTGCATTTGTATGACCATTTAGCTCAGGATAATACAGATTTTGTTAATTAGCCACTGACCAGTAAAGAATTTCAGTCAATTACAGAAAATCATTTTGATGGTGCATAGGTATAGAGAGCTAAAGTCTCAAATTCCCAACTGAATGACTTGAATTTTCTTCCTCCACATTGTTCTGCCAATAGTGCTGTGGTAAATTAGAGAGTCAATGTATGGTCCTGATTTTTTAGATAGAACAATAAAACAGGTGTGACCAATAGTTGCTCATGACTACAGAAAAATGTATTACACAATTTTGAATTTCAAAGATGTCATACACATTAGGATTCTTCAATGGAGAAGACACTTTCAATAGCCTATTGCACTTTCTCTGCTGCCATTTAGCAGTATTATCGCTGAAGTGACTTACTAAACGCACTGAAGCAGCACACCTGCCAGTGAGCGGCAGTCACAGACAGTTAACCTCAAGATCTGGAAGTGTTTCTGAGTCAACGAAGCTTCACAAACTCCGTCACTCACTGCCTTTGACAAAGTTTGGCGGCATAAAGTCCCTTTAGGAGTATTTTTCTGATTCCAAGATTCCCACTAAAGTGAGTCCGAGCACTCCATCTTGCCTCTGGCCATAAGGTAAGCAATGATAAAACTTGAGATTATTAATTAGTGGAAGTAATAAACAGTTTTTAAGCTTTCATGTAAATTTTGTTTCTTTCACCTCAACCTTAAGCTTATGCAGAGCTCTCCCATTGACTTTCAATTGTAGGACTGTCTGTATTAGAATTATAAAATAATGCTGTCTATATGAGCATGAATATTGTTATTGTTACAGTTAATATAATGGCAACCTTAATATTGTCATACAGACTGCTTATGGTATTATGTTGCAGAGCAGATGGCTGTGGCTAACAAATTATAAATGTTTAAAGATAAAGGAGATTTCTTTCATCAATTTATGAGCTTGAAAAATTTATTCAATATTTTTAACGATGCAACTTCCTTTCCAATGGAGAAAACCCTAAGTCATAAAGTCAGCATGCCATTGCTGGAAATTTCACTTATTTCACTTCCAGAAAGCATGCCAAAATTGCTGGTAAATCATGCTAATTATTGTGTCTACATTTCCAGGAAGCCTCTGACTTGATGGAGAAATTCAGAAAGTGTACTTTGTTGGTATCTCGTGGTTCTTTTGCTTTCAAGTGCAGCTCATAAGCTCCAACTTCTGAGATCTGAAAGTTGTAAATGCGACCTGTCACACATTCATGTGCTTTATTTTGAAGGCTATTGTTTTACTTTGAGAATCATGCGACAAAAGACATCTGCCAGCATTCAACTGCCAGCTGTCTGTTGTCGGCTAAACCTGTGATGTTGCTGACAATAAACTACTTCTACAGAATGAAGTGCAGAAAATCCATGTCAGGCATGTAACTGATGTGATCTATTTAAAAAAAAAAAGTGTGACAACTAAAAGTTAAAAAGTGAAAACAGAGAGAGATGGCAATGGTTATTTATGGGATGTCAGATTACAACAATAAAAATAATATGTCAATAATCTTAGTTATTTTATTATATTATTATTATGATCATTACATTATTATAGTATTATTGTTACCATCAATTGTTGACATGGCTGCATGTTCTCCACCCCCTAAATGTAACATCTCAGCAACTATCTGTCTTGGTCCATATACTCCAACCTGACCAATTATATGTACCACCTCTCTGGGTTGTTCATGTGCGCTCAACTTATAATTATGTTATTTCTGAAAGCACTTGAGAAAGCAGGGTCAGACTATAATGTTAATCTTGTCTGCCTTATTCTGGCGTTAGCAATTTCTAAGATCATGGCAATATCATAAATTATGCTGTAGAGTACACGCTCAGGTCAATATGACCGAAAACTCGGGCACATCATAAGTTATGGCATGTGATTAGACTCTAGCATTTTTATAACGCAATCGCTTGCTGGTTCAGATCAGTAATTTGCCACCAAAGTACATAAAATAATGACATATAATGCAAATCAGCAACACTAACACCGATATCAGTGTAACATCAGTGATCTTTGGTTGTGTCTGTGAGCTCTGGTATGTCATTATTTGGCTAAAGATGAATATCCTCCCCCTATTATTGAATTGGCTTCTTGGTGTTTACTTATAACAAATGGTGAGCAAAGCAACTGCTTCACAAATTACCCAACACAGTCCTCACAAAACAATGTGAGAAATTTAGGGGATTAAAGCTTGACAGTTAAAATGTTAGTCTGGCAAAAATTTCCTAAGTGAACATTAGTTTCTAAATAAAGAAATTAGAAATTAGTAATATTACTTGCATTTTCACCCTTCTTTTGATGTCAGCAACCATTTAGCACAGCGGCTTATAGCATCCTAATGATGTTTTATAACCACAAACTACTCACTATGCTACCACTACTTTCTGCTCAATGCATCATTCACGAGTGACTGTGATGTTGACTGATCACATGTTCTTTTTCAGAGCTTCTCTAGACAACAGTACAGGCTGGTGGTGCTTTTTCACTAATAAACAGGAAGTAAAAGTTTGAAATCCTTGCATCAAAACAAGCAACAGCTGACTGACACCATTTTGTTTTTTGTGCTGTTTTGACACAGACACCTGCCAGACAATGACCCTGCAGCCACTGACGCCAGTGAACTGTGCAGGACTTCTGCAGCCCGGGTGTTCCCTGCTGCAGCTGGATGGCGAAGTACTTCTGTTTGGGCAGAAAGGCTGGCCCAAGCGCTCCTGCCCGACAGGAATATTTGGAGTACGACTGAAAAACGGTGAACTTAAGCTGAAAGCGATCTCCTTTTCTAACAACTCTTGCTATCTTCCTCCATTGCGTTGTCCTGCTGTGAGCCGCCTTGACCCTCACGATGGGTACGCAGAGAGTTACCTCATCCACGGTGGCCGCACCCCTAATAATGAGATCTCTTCGAGCCTGTACCTGCTGACCCTGGATAGCCGTGGCTGCAATCGCAAAGTGACCTTGTCCTGCCAGGAGAAGGAGTTGGTGGGAGAACTGCCAGGGGCTCGCTACGGCCACACCATCAGTATGGTCCGCAGCCGGGGAAAGACCGCCTGTGTGTTGTTTGGGGGCAGGTCTTACATGCCTTCAGAAGAGCGGACCACAGAGAGCTGGAACAGCGTTGTCGACTGTCCTCCTCAGGTGTTCCTCATCGACCTGGAGTTTGGGTGTTGCTCCGCTCACACTTTACCCGAGCTCAGCGATGGACAGTCCTTCCATTTGGCCCTTGCCAGAGAAGATTGCGTCTACTTCTTAGGCGGTCACTCGCTCGCCTCTGACTCCCGCCCCCCTCGGCTCTTCCGCTTGCATGTCGAGCTTCTGCAGGGCAGCCCCATGCTCTCCTGTGAGGTCCTGGATACTGGCATTTCCATCTCCAGTGCTATAATCTCCCGAACAGGCCCCACTCATAGATACATCATCTTAGGAGGGTATCGGTCAGACTCTGTGAAGAGGATGGAATGCAACACGGTGGTTCTGGATGACAAAGGGATCCACATTGAGCCCTTAGAACAACCTCAGTGGACAGCAGATATTTGCCAAAGCCGTGCCTGGTTTGGTGGCAACCTGGGGGAAGGAAGTGCCCTGATAGGGGTTCCGACCGAGGGAAGGTCGGCCCAAACAGATTTGCACTACTTCTATCAGTTGTGCTTCAAAAAGGAAGAAGAAGGCGAGGAGGCGGAAGGAATCCAAGGGTGCAGCCAAGAATCAACAGACTATGAGGACTCTACTCCGCTGGAGGACTCCGAGGAGCTGTACTTTGGCCGTGAGCCCCATGAGCTAGAGGGCAGCAGCGATGAAGAGAGGGATGCTTACAATGAGGATGATGAGGAGGATGAATCCCAAACAGGCTACTGGGTCAAATGCTGCCTTGGCTGTCAGCTGGACCCAAACACCTGGGAGCCTTATTACTCCACCGAGCTCCACCGGCCGGCCATGATCTACTGCTCCCGGGGGGAAGGAGGCCACTGGGTCCACGCCCAGTGCATGGAGCTGTCTGAGACCCTGCTGATGAGGTTCTCCCAGGGCAACAAAAAGTACTTCTGCCTGGACCACGGAGGTCTGCCCTATCAGGAAATGACCCCACCTCGACAGGTGATGCCTCTAAAGCGCACCCCCATGAAGATGAAGCAAAAGAAAACCCCTCTCACTATAAAGATGACCCCCGCCAAAAAGAGTTTCTTTAGAAGGCTATTTGATTGATTTATGGTCAAGGCATATGGGAGGATTATGGACTCTGATTTTGAATACTAGTCAGGCAGTGACTCTTCATGTTTATGCTACATGTGTTTGAACTACAGACTGAAAAATACCAAATGTGCTGATATACAATAGTTGACTTAATTTTGCAATGTAATAAAAAAAAATAAACAAAATCTGAAATAAAAGCAGCATACTTGTGTTGTACCATTCTGTGATTTCATTATCTTCATATGTGATACAAAATCTATAATTTTATTATGCAGTGTTTGCAGTATGTGTATTCAAGTGCAGTTTCTTGTTATTTTGTCTTACATGAATGACCACAGTGGGGAAAAAAATGGTACTGTGGTATGCCTGAACAGTTTCCTTCATTCATGTATTTTTCTTTGTCTCTACATAAAACCAAATTGGAATTTATTTTTAATGAGAACAACCCAGATGTTGAAGTCAAGTTTTGTATTTATTCAATATTTGATGAACATGGACATGTACATTGGTGAAAACAATTTCCTCACTGTCATACAATAAATATAACAAAAGCATAGTAGGTTGTCTGTTTTGTTATAAATACACTGAAAATATGGAGGTATTGTATATGAAGTATTAACATCACATTTAAATGCAAGTACAATGAAGCATGTAGTGGATATTAAGTTTGTTACCAGTATGCCAAAAAAGAGACCCCACCTCCACACTCTTTGTTAAGCAGTTTGGCTGAATTTCTTGTGTAGTATTGAAATAAAAAAAAATAAAAAAGATGAAATACATGGTGAAGACTGAGCAAGTGGAATTTCATGAATCATCCATCATCCATTATTTTGGGAAAGCAATTCATTATAGTAAAGAAAAAAAAAGAGAGAGAGACATGTCACAATAAACTGTACCGCAAAACATGACGTTATTGTAGGACTGTGACAATTATGAAATGAAAAATAAATATTTCAGAGGTGTCACATGGTTAAAGTTATGACAGTGAAATCAAATCAAAACGTTCCATCAAATAAAATAAAATTGCCTGTCACAATTCCAAATATTAAGGGAAGAAAAAGACAATATAGTCAATCAATCAAACAAATATAGTCACCAACAAATCAGTTTACATAAAGTTTCTCTTGCTCTCGTCCATCTCTCCCCATATCGCTCCTCGGCAGTGATGGTTGTAGGAAAAATAGCAGAGAAAAAGAGGCAGGTTATATACAGATCTTATGAAAAATCCCTCCCTGCAACCGAGTCCATGGGGCATTAGTAATGGACCATACTGTATTTTTATAATATCAACAAAAAGGTCAGTATAATGCTTTATTTTATGTGAAGAAGTTGAATAAGTATCATCTATCCTCCACACTGTGCAAAATCTAAAAGAGATAAAATTGGTTCAAAGTGACCTGGCATCTATGCTGCCCCTCAGGGACCCCACTATAAAGCACTAAAGTAATCTTTTTCAGAGGGCACTCATGAAACAAAGAACATTTGGGTCTCCGTGATTGCATTTTCTTCCAGCTCAAATGATATATTAATACAGTGGTCATAAATGTGGTCTTTTTAACACAATTTCCCTCCCATGACTTACAACACTTTCATCTGTTTCCATAAATATCCTCCCTGTATAAATCCATAAATGTGTCATAACCTTGCAATACAATAAACTGCACCATATTTCACAGGAAGCTGAAGATAAAGAAAAAAAATCTTTCCTGCAAAAAGCAAGGGAAGAAGAACTCTGTGTTACCTCTGTGTTCCTGCATTGTCCCATCTTTGTGCTCTCATTAAAAATTAACTAAAAATTAACAAGTAATACAGATGTAAAACACTGGGTGAGAACAATGTTAACCTTCTGGAAATTACTCTGTGTGAGTAAATGAGATTATTTAAAGAAGAGTTAAAATCCTACACTGAACAAAGATGTTTTGCATTTAAAGGTATTTTTTAATAACAACGAATGCAACATCTTTGAGAAAAGACATTACTGCTTCAAGTCTAAAATTTACTATAAAAAAAATAATTGTGCACTCATTTGATTATTATAATGTTCACACAACAAACACTGATCAGGATACCCAACAGGTAATACTTCCACTATCCTGTGAGTGAAATCAATCAATCAAATCTTAATGTTTAAAATTCATATCAAAAGCCAGTGACATCCAGAGACAAATCCTCATCATGGATATCATCATGGATCTCCACTGGGTCGATGGTAGCTTGCAGAGCTGTTACAGAGTCTTTGTGAGCCTCCATAAACTTCTGCAAGTACTTGGAGGTGTAGAGCCAGTGGTGTTTCAACACGTCCTCCAGCTCAAACGACTTGGACTGACGTGCGTTCATCTTACGGAAACGCCTGAACAGTTTGTTCGCTGACTCGTTGCCCTCACTGGCCCAGGCTCCTATGGAACCATCCCTCTCTATGATTTCAGGAACATGGGCCAGCGTTTTGTGCAGGTAATTGGTGATCTTGCCATTGTACCTATATTTGAAGGTCGTGGAAAGGAGATCAGCAAAGCGCTGGGAGTTAAAGCTGTAGCGGCACAGCTGGTCGGGGCACTCCTTGGCCGGGCAGGTGGTGCGCCACACAGGCTTCATCTGCAGGTATAGCCCCATCAGCTCCCTCAGGGCCTCCCTCCTTTCTTCTGAGGGCACCAGCTCACACACCACGTCCATTGTCTCCATTGTCATTAGCTTCCGGGCATAGTTCCCATTCATCCTCATCACCGGCTTAAGCTTCATCTTCTTCCTCAGCTGCTTGTCTAGGGCTGCACGCCACCTCCGCCGCTCCTCCCGGGTGGGGTTGACCTTTTTGTACACCTCCCCTATCTCATCCTGGAAGATTTTGTAGAACTCAGTGGCATTACCAATGTCACAGTGCAATGCATCCAGGGTGGGCTGGGTCTCCATAAAGGGCTTGGCCGAGACCCCTTTGACTCGGTCTCGCAGCTCCTCAACTGACTCGGAAAATGGATTGGTCCTCCATATTTCATAACGCTCCAGGTTCTCATCATGGCTGCGGGTGATGGAGTGCAGCACCATGTTGTGAGAGGCCTCTGCCCGAGTGGAGTCGCACAGAGTGCAAACATAAGTGGAACCTGAGGCCTCTAGGCCCTCCATCTCGCGCACCATCTTCTCATCATATCCTGTGCCTCTGAAAAAGAACCGGAAAGATCGAGGCAGGCCTCCAACAGACAGGATGAGTCGACTTTGCTTCATGGCGTTACGCTCTTCGACTACAGGCCCCAGGACAGCGGTGAGAGTCTCGTGGTCTGACTCATCCAAAAACATCAGGCACAGGGGTTTACAGGACAGCTCTGAGTTGGGCTTTGGCTCCCTGAAAATGGTAACCTCCTCTTCACCCTCTACTACGACAGAGACAGACATGACAGTAAAAGAGAAACGTACAGCCTTCTCAGCTACCACTGGCCCTCCGCCGTGCTTCTCGCTGACATCTCCCATACCGTCACAAGACTCCTTGATCAAAACATTGAAACCTGACGTGCAGGCGCTGTCTTCCACCCCGCACTGCCTCAGCCCTTCCATAATGTCCTCCTCCAGATCCTTTAAGGCTGAAACCAGGGCCACATCATAACGAAATCGGCGAGTGATGGTTTCGGGCGGGGAGTCGTCCACTGAGACGGCCCATCCAGAGACCCCATCAATAATACCCACATGGCAGGAAACAGACACATTCTTGAGGGGAGGCTGCCACTCGAACGGGTGATAGCCGGGGAGGAGCTCCTTCTCTGCGGCTCGGAGGGTGTGCAGGGGCTGGAAGATCTGGCGGCCGCTGGTTGCCTTGACGGTCCGGTACATCTTGTGGTATTGGCTGCAGCTCAGAAAGGTGTTAACTCGAATGGCCAGACACACAGCAGGATGCAACCCAAAGCCTCTACCTGCAAAGAGAAAAAAAATGTGAGTGAGTGTGTGTGACAGAGAGAGAGGGGGGGAGAGAAAGAATAGGGAAGGAGGACAAACAGGAACAAAAACAACAGAGGAATGAAAGAGAATTGAGACACACAAAGAAACATTTGTTTAACACAACTGTGTAAGTCCATTCTATTTGTGCACATTATGTCATTATGTTTACACAAATAAATGAAGTGCACAAACACCACTCGTCATAGGAACCAAATACCAAACCAATTAAATCAGTACCTGTTGATTTCCAGTCTACATGTTTGAGTTAAATAAAAAGTCTGGCTCGCCTTCTTCTCCAGGCTTTGGAAATAAATTTGCCTTTTTAAAAACTTGTGTGCAAACAGCCAATTCAGGTTCTCTGTTTTGCATTGCATTATACAATAGGGTTATCTGGACAATACGTACATAAAAACATAAAATGCAGTTCACTTTCAATATCACCAAACTCACAAAGAGAATTATTTCCAGTGAGTCTGCCTATCCCTTTACACTTTGGCTTTACACAAATTTTCACTGATTTTTAACAGTAGACATTAACCTCAAAAATTCCGACACTGCATCTTAGGGCGTTCAGAAATGTGCATTACTCTTAAAATTAAAAAAAGATTTTCACTCCATGGGTAGTGATGTGCTTTTTCCCCCAACTTAAGACTTTTTTTTCAGCCATCCCGTTATCTGGCATATTTATAAGTAGATGCCAAAGCAGTATTAAGGCCCTTTCAACTCCTACAGGGTTCCACCCCTTACCCCCCGCTGGATAGTAAGCTTTGGGGCAAATGTATGTACGGTTAAAAACCCAGCGTATGGCTCTAATCTGAATATTTCAACATTTGCTAATTTGGTGCCATGCATTTGCTGTCATTAATACTATGAGACAGAGTGAATCATGAATTAACGCCCAAATGTGGATGTATCATTGTCAAAAGCCCACAGGCCCATTCTAGTGCTTTAGTGATGATTACAAAATCCAATATTTCCTAATTTCCAAATGTTATAAGGGGACAGAGGGTGAATCAGTGAAGCTGGCAAAAGTGATGTATTGGCTGCAGATGAAAACAGACACCAGCTGGCCTCTATTCCCCAGAGAGGAGGATGGTGCTGTCTGTGTAATTTGCAGATACAAGAGCTGCTGATGTTGTTTTGATTCTAACAGCCCCTTGACAAGAGTTGTTATTGTGCATTAAAGGGAGTGTGAGAATGAGAGACTGATGGACAAGCATACAGAGAGCGAGAGCCAGGGAGAATCAGGGAGTTGGGTGTGTATAACAAGGCCAGTTCAATAGACAGAGGCAGACAATGATAAAATGCTTTTCAATCAGAAGTTCTCCTGCTCCTCTCAAATAGAGAACTTTCCAACTCATTGTTATTTATGAGACGAGCGTATTCCTCTGTGGTAGGCAGAAATATTAATGAGCAAACACTATATCATTTTCATTCACTTGTCTCCTGCTTGGTTACGGAGGGTTACGATCTAAATTTGAAAATTAGCTTGAGCCCAAAGCCTCACCTTGCATCATAGCCTCCAGCTCATCCGCCTGTCGGTGTTCGTTCACAGATCTCAGAGCGAGCAGGAACAGCGTCAGGCACACCGCCTTGATGTCGCCGCCTTCCTCTTTGTCTGCAAACACCTTCACTTGGTTCTTCAGGTCCCTCAGTCGGTGTTTCTGGGCACGGCGGGTCAGTGACAGCAAGTGCTGACGGGGTCGTCCGCCCTTATTGATTAGCAGGTAGCTGTCCAGGCACTTCTCTGGCGACTCCTGGTTTGCATTCTGTTCACTCAGCTGGTGGCTCCGGCAGTGGGCTCTGAAGGAGTCTAGCCTTACCTGCTGGCC
>OMLF01001498.1:3287-19153 GCA_900302615.1 Holocentrus rufus | reverse complement strand
GTAAAAACGACAGTGTTTTTACCTGCTGTGAAACGCTCTCTAAAAATAACCCCAGGTGATGCTAAACCCCTTCAATTCAAATCCTCATAAATTATCGTGTCAGTTGACTCGCAAATGCATTACAGACGTCCTGCGATAATCCAGAAAACCTAATACCGTATGATTAGGGCCAGGATTTAACTTCTGTCTCTCAAATCACTCATGCTGTTTTTCGTCCATGCCGCTGGGTGTCGCAGTAGAGATTACGAGCAGGGTGCTGCTTAACTCGAAGAAGAGATTTGGGGAAAATGACTTAGTGGACCTTTAAATTGGAATTACAACAAAACATATCATATTTGATATAGATTAAATTCCAAACTCAAAACTGAACTTTAATGTGTCAAGATTAGTTTGAATCATTGAAAACTGAACTTCAGTGTTTTCCTGTTGTATCAGTGATACTTCTCCATAGCTTTCTGGTAAACCAAGAAACGTATAAAGTTCTTTGTACGTTTTTTATATGTACGTTCTTTAAAAAAATCTTTATACGTTCGTTGGGTAAACCCGGAAGTGTGGAAAACTGCATCCCGGAAAAGGAAATGTCAGCAAAATGAAGTGCTGTTTTTGAACATCTGGCAGAAAAAAAAATCACGGTGGTACACTTTTCCTGCGCCGGAGGACTGCGAGGAGAGGGCCTTTGAACTCGCAGGTTTTAGGAGCTTGAAACAGTAAGTCGGTGACCTAAAGCGGGCGGAGCACCGCTGCAAAACATTTTGGAATTTGTGGTTTGACAGCTGAGGTGCATCCACCATGCAGTCATTTAATTTTCAGGTCTTAAAGGTGACGGTCAGGCGTTTGTGTTTTGACAGTAGCGAACGGGTGAGTGCAGCGATAACGAAAACATTTGCAAAATAGAGGCTGACTCTATATGCACGAAAAGCGGCGCATAGAGGGAATGCTAGCAAGGAATGCTAACGTTAATGTTATTTTCTTGCTAGAGCACAGCTTTGACTGTAATGGGCTGGTATTTTTTCTCGAAACAATGGCACAAAGAGCAGCAAGCGAAACCAACGTAATGAAGATAAATTTTCACCGTTGACTTTTAGCCCACTGGCATGTCATTTGCACTGTATTATTGAAACTGTATTTGCTCTACTGACATTACTTTCGTGTGTTGTTATCGATTCGTGGAACAGCCTCGAACGTTTTGTCACACTGTGCAGCCCGGTTGGGCGGAGGTGTGGTGTTTTCATGGTTAACACTTGTTCCGTGAAGAATCACGAGAACCGGATGACCGAGTGATACCACCGAGGTGTGGTCGGCGCGCGTGATTTTTCAGGATATCAGCTGACAAACACCATATGGACAGACTCCGCCTATTCTATCCATCTATTCATCTGTCTGTGTGCCCGTCTGTCTGTCCTTTATATATCACAAATAAGGATCAAGCAAGCCAACAACAGCTCTACATTTACAGATAGACACTATTTGTAGATAAAATGGTGTGGCATAGGCTACATATGCACACACACAAACACACACACTGTAACTAAAAGTCAAAAAATTACAAGGTAGTAGCATGAAAAACGAGCACCAGATGAGATAAAAATGTATCAAAGAAGGAAAGACTGGGACATGTTCATTTATGGCTTCTTAGCTATATCTGTATCATTTTAGTCACTGAAAATAAATCCATTTACAAAGAGGCTAAAATTCGTGTTTTGATCAAGTGCAGTGTAAGCACAAACATATATTTGCAATCCTGTCAGGATCTTCCAACTGTGGGGTCTCTGCTTATCCACTTAATTTTTAGGGTGATGGCAGCAGGCGATTGGTACATAAATGAATCTTATCCTGGATTCTTTATACTCTACAAGGTTTTCCACCAAAGCATCTGCCTCATTGTATGTTCCCTGCTCACTCGCTGATCCTGTTTAGCTTACACTGCAGTATTTTCTTTGTATAAATGACATTCTGGGACATTTGTGCCCAGTTGCAAATAGTAGGCGCTACACTTCTTAGAGTTGTTTCACTTCTTAGTCTTGTCTGTATAATCCATCAGTGTCTAGCTCTACCTTTAAAGACAGACAAAATTAATGACACAGTAACAGGTTTATCAACTTCTGAAGCAGTAGAAGCGTAACAAGCTAAAGTAAATGTGCCCAAACAAACTGAAACTGGCTCTACTCGGAATTTAAAGCTGCACCAGACAACTTGGTCGCCGCGAGTGGCTGTGGGAGAAAGGAAAACTGTTTAAATTTTTAGGAGTTTGAAGGACTTCACTACCTAAAAGTCATGCAACACGAGGTCAGTAGACTGCACACTTCTCAGACTGAAGTGTATTTTTTGTTTGTGGTGTAGTGGAGTCGGTGAAGAGGTTTGGCCTTTCTCTCTTCACTTTCTCACCACTGAGACAGAATGTGTATTTCACTCTTAAGGTTTTGGTTCATCACTTCCTGTGTGGACAGGATTTCCCACCAGTGTACATACGGAACAACAGAATTTGATTTTGGCAGACCTTAGACAGCTTAAATATCTGAGTGTGCTAAACAGCTCTCCTCTGTGACTGAACTGTTCTCTCTTTCTTCTTCCTCTTAAGGTGCTTGTGAGAGGCATGAATGACTTTGCAGTTCTCAACACAGGGCGGAAGATGCCCCTCCTCGGACTGGGAACATGGAAGAGTGAGCCGGGAAAGGTAAAATGCTTCACCCTCAGAATTTAACCTGTTGTGGGTCGGCTCTTTTCATTGGATTTTCACAGGTTGAAAAATATAAGAGAGAAACCATTTCACTTCAAAAAATATTGTTTTTTGTAATTGGGGTTGTTGATCTGTTAAACTATAGGCAATGGAAACGTCTCTGCATGTAATTTTAATCTGCCAGACTGCCACCAAAATTTCTAAACCTGAATATACTGACTGAATTTCTGTGGACAAAGTGGACCAATGACAGATTGCTGATATTATTTTTTAGCTTTATAAATTATTAGACACTGAGTAGATCTTCTAACTATTAGCTTAGAGGGAATATTAATCCTGAATGTTCTCTCTAAATTCTAAAAATAAAGTGCTGTGAGATGAGATGGTTGAATTCTAATCATAAAACATTGTTCAATTATCTTGATTTCTCTATGCAATCTTTATTTTAACAGATTGTTGCGAATATAGGGTATTCTTTGATTGTTTTTCTTCCTCGACTGCTTTGCTGAATCCAGACTCAGTCAGGATGTCAAGCTCCACTCCTTGCTTTGCCCACTTGACACCCATGTCTGTTATTACTCTGTTGGTGCAGCCTATCAAACGGGTGGTTGTTGTATTTGTCCCTCACTACAGGTGAAGCAGGCAGTCATTTGGGCCCTGCAGGCTGGGTATCGCCACATCGACTGTGCCGCCATTTACGGTAATGAGGTGGAGATTGGAGAAGCGCTACAGGAGACACTCGGCCCCGGCAAGGTAAACTTGCATTCCTAGACTGCTTCAGAGCTTAAAGGAACTAAGGAAGGTTTTTACTGCCCCAGAGCAGAAAATGACTGCGATGTGTCTGCTGGGTTAATAGGGTTGTTGATCAATACCAGTGACTCAATAATTACTTGGCCAACTGCTGAGGTTTCTGTCTTTGAACACTCAGTGTGCAGCCTCTTATCTGCTTTGGAAGAAAAATGACCTACTCACTGGATTTAAAGATTCCAATCTTCCTAGAAAAACTGTCAGGATCAGGCTAAATTATACATTTTTAAGTCTGGTTCAAACTCACCGTGTAACAATTCAGTCACTGCATTGATTACAAATTCTGCTGATTCAACTGCATGGATTTAATATGGAAATACATGAAATGGATCACCCTGACTCCGGCCTGCATCAATATGAAATGCTTTGATTCATTCACAAATCTTAAGAAAAAAGGCCTAACTTTGTGATAATCTTGCTGAATGCTATGGGATTTCTTTTCATTTTTAACTGTTATTTTATTATTATAATTATTTTGCTGTTAATGTTTGTTTTTATGCAATTTGCAATTCTGTTGTCTGTTTTTTTCACATTTCAGACAAAAAAGATCTGCATGTATTCATTTAAAGGATATAAAATTTTAACAAAAGTGCAAAGTCAGATCACCAACGAGAGAAATCACAAATTGAACTGAATCTCTTTTCAGCCGAAGCTTCATACTGTAATCGTTTTTTTTTTCTCACACTTTGCTCGACAAATCTCATGCTGCAGTGACCCACTGCTGCTGAACTGGAGAAATGCTGACGTTCCCTCACCGACATGCCCTTTATGTCTCTGTGTTTGTTGGGGTACTGTCGTTACCCACCAGGCCCTGAGACGAGAGGATGTGTTCATCACGTCCAAGCTGTGGAACACCCGGCATCACCAAGAGGACGTGGAGCCGTCCTTGCTGAAGACCCTGAAGGACCTGAAGCTGGAGTACCTGGACCTCTACCTCATCCACTGGCCCTACGCCTTCCAGTGAGCACAGTGCCCACCCGGGCTGAGGGCCTAGATCCTGGAACAATAGATTTCTCATACAGCATGTTCCAGCATTTAGGAAACTTCCTGGAATCTGCTGCATATGATTATTGTCTCACACATATTATTTTTAGCCCCACTGACTTGCAGAAACAACAAACAATATCTGCCTCAGTAGCTCGGAAATGAACCACTGAGACAAAAGTTTCTGTGGTTGGACTCAAGAAATAGGTTTGTTAAAAAAATAGAAACAAGAGCATAATATTCCTGTAATATCAAACAAAACTAAATCAGCTCTGCTAGATCTGACTGAGCAGGGCTGAGCAGACTTGTGATGAAAACTTGAAATCTGGTCGTTGAATAAAAGATGCAACATTCATACATTATTTGCCTTGTTGTAGCTCGCTAATGTACAATAGGCTTTACTTTTCTCATACCTTATTCACAAGACAGTTCAAATTGCCAGTAATTATTCATTGTCAGTACCTACCCACTGTATCCACCTCTTGTAAGAAGTTGTGTGATATAACAAAATTGTATTTGGGACAATCGATTTATCCTCCTAACAAACTTTTCACTACAACCAGACCTTAAACGTGTAGAAGGCCACATAGAGGGCCAGAACTAAAAGGGAAGTCACAGCTTTGAGTTTGTTTTTTTTTATTATTATTATTTCTTCTCACACCCCCACCCCCCCACAATTAAATCAAGTTCTCTTTTGTTCTCATAGACGAGGAGATGATCCTTTCCCTAAAAACGAGGATGGCACCATTCTGTATGACGAGACTGACTACAAGCTGACCTGGGCAGCCATGGAGAAGCTGGTGGGCAAAGGCCTCGTCCGGGCCATCGGCCTGTCCAACTTCAACAGCCGGCAGATAGATGACATCCTCTCTATGGCCAGCATCAAACCCACTGTCCTGCAGGTAGGAGGGGGAGGCAGTGTGGTGATGAGATAACACGAGGGCAAATCAGTGACTCTTTTTAGTGATCTTGATGAGGCAACAACATAAAAAAAACTTTATTTTCCTAGAGATGTAGTTCTCATGTAATGGCAGGTATTGAGGCAAGCCTTCCCTCCTTAAAGGAATAATTCACCCCAAAACAAAATTTCATTCATTCAAGTTATTACTTCCTGCTCATGGACAAGTATTTAAAAGAGTAATTTAGTCTTTCTGAAACCTGTATTTACCCTGGTATCTCTACATTCTGTGTGTGTGTGTGTGTGTTCTGTCGGGCAGGTAGAGGGCCACCCCTACCTGTCCCAGGTGGAGCTGCTGGCCCATTGTCGGGACCGTGGCCTGGTGATGACGGCCTACAGCCCTCTGGGCTCTCCTGATAGGGCCTGGAAACATCCGGAAGAGCCCATCCTGCTTAACGAGCCTGTGATTGCCGCCCTGGGAAAGAAATACAACAAGTCCCCTGCTCAAATCATCCTGAGGTGATGCTCCTGCCTGTCCCGTTAAGAAAACGCGCACATTACAAGGGTTATCTCTGTCACCATGTAATGATGTTTCTTTGTGTATCACGCCCACTCTTAGATTAATACAGAACAGGGTTAGTTTCCTAGTGTCCTTTTATTAATTTATGACAATTTCTAGTCAAAGAACTTCAATTAACTATTGGGTTTGCTAGCTTTGTTTTGTTTTTTGTTTTTATATAAGGCTCTTAAATTCAATTCCAAATAGTATTAGAAAGATCTTAAAAAGTCTTAAATTTGACTTTCCAGAAACTTCAGGTACCTTAATTTAGTGCAACTTCAAAAATTAATACAACAGCACAGTTTATTTAATTTATGTACCACCAACATTGCAAGCAGCCAAATAATGTGTGCAAAGGTGAAAAGAGATAAAGCCAACAGAGCTGCGTATGTAAAAAAATCTGTCACGTCACAGATGTGTATCAACAAGATATTAATCTAATATTTAAAGAGACGCTTGGGATCACAAATGTTGAGCCAAGCAAAAACTGATGTCAGCTGCTAATGTCAAAACTAAACATCTCAGAGTCCCCTGCTGTCAATGTTAAATGAAGATGTTGCATTTGCAGGTGGCAGACACAGCGAGGAGTGGTGACAATCCCTAAGAGTGTGACGGAGTCCCGGATCAAAGAGAACATACTGGTGAGTGGAGCTTGTGTTCCTCTGTCGATCAGACACTGACCACATGGTGGCACGGTGGGAGGTGGGGGTTGGAATTCAAATCACAATGATGTTTGCAATTTCTAAATCACAAGGTTGGAAAAGCTGTGTGACTCTGAATATTCAGCAACAAGTCAAATCTTAATGACTGTTTACATACAACCTGAGTTGGCAGTAGTGCTGTGGCATGAGGAGCTCTACTGGAGTCTAAAACTGTAAACCATTCTGTGTGGGTCTGAGGTGCTGATGTGTGTTTATGTTTGTTGTCAGGTGTTTGACTTCACCCTTGAAGGAGAGGAGATGAAGAGTATAACAGCTTTGAACAAAGGCTGGCGTTACATTGTACCAATGATCCAAGTAAGTATGACTGAAAGAAACCTTTTCTGATCAATACTGACAATTTCATATTCTAATCGTCCTGTCCAATGGAAACCTTTTCAACTCATGCCTTTTTTCACTAATGAGCTTCTGTTGTGAGATACTAACCTTCACTGATTGTTACTGTGCTTGCTGGACCCAGTACCTAGCAGTGGTTAGTTGTCACCACTAGGAGGCTCCAGTAGGTTAGTTCTGTAAAAAGTCAACAAGTCAGTCAGAGACAGTCAAGTTTCTAGGCCTTCCACCCCAGCAGGTAAACCTTTTTTAGGAGGCAGACATACGCAAGTTTCAAAAAAGTGGAAGTAAACACCAGCTTTGGTTCGTGTGTTGCAGGTGGGAGAAGAGCGGGTTCCTAGGGATGCAGGACATCCTCACTACCCCTTCAACGACCCCTACTGACGAGTCACACCGACACCCGATTCTGTGCCTTGGACACCCACCATCAACACTATCACCCACCTCTCCCCTCCACTTAAGCCCCCTGGATCCTGCCATCTCAATCTGTCTCTCTGGATCTTTGGGTTATCTCAACTCCTGCACTTATCATAAGACATTTCAAATTACTGTTGGTGATGAAGCCTTGGAAATATGGTATGACTGTACATGTGCTGGGTGTGTTATTTTTTAATAAACTTTTTTGTTACTTCCCTTGCAAGTGTTTTTGTTATTTGTTCAGTTAGATATTCATGAAGTCTTACAGTGTTGTATGCAGGGTTTCCGCGGGTCCTTAAAAAGTCTAAAATCCCACAATCTGAATTTTAGGTCTTAAAATGTCTCAAAAAGTCTTAAATACAAATTTGATAAGTCTTCAAAATCAATTGGATTTTGAAGTTAAAGTTACTTTTGCAGTAAGTTCAGCCTTGCTTTTAAATGTGTTTTTAGAGGGAAAATTTTTATTGATCACACTGTAGGAAAACTACACAAAACCAACACAGAACCAGTAACCACTAAACTGAAAACTGAAATGAAATGAAATGAAAACCGTGCAGCCCGGTCAGAATTTATGTGAGAACACCCAGCACAGCCCATTCTGCACTAACAACACTCCTGCAGTGCTGAGTCAGCAGCCTCTGGACAGGTATCCTTTATACATTTTTGTCAGTATGGACCTGAAATAGGTCTTAAATTGCATCCAGAATGGTCTTAAAAAGGTCTTAAAGAGTCTTAAATTTAACTTGTTGAAACCTGCAGAAACCCTGTGTCTGCTTAATGAAGGTCATGCAAATGTGTTCCCAGTTTGCAAGTGACTGGCATTTGTCAACACGTGGGTACGAAGGAAATGCCACAGCTCTGAATGTTTGATAAATGCAGCGCGAGGTTTTAGTTCATACACATATAGGAGGAAACTTAAACATTTACGAACACAATGATAAATGAGGCCCAATGTGTTCTCGTGAGAAATTTTGAAACGTAAAAAAAAGGCCAAGAGTGTTTACAAGGAAAACCACATGGGGCTTCTATATTGCACTATACAGTACTTCCATGCTGTTTACTATGTTTGTAAATCTCACTGCACTCTCTTGTGCATATAAACACACAACCAATACACAAACCAAACAAATGTACGGTCTCTTTCTTTATTTTTCTTTCTTTCTATCTTCTTAGCTGTGTTGTGTCTGCAGCCCGTGATGTTTACGCTGTGAAGACGACACTCATGAACACTCACACACACACACACACACACACACACACAATCTTGATCTGTCTTGTGTGTGCGCGCAGTTGTGGATCAGAGGTCTGCTGTGGGACTCCCTGCTGGGCGGAGCTGGTCTCCACACAGGTTTCGGAAAGAGGGCGGAGCCAAGTGATTGGGCTACATGGTGGCAAATCGCGGGCAGGATCCCAGGGCTGCATCTACATTGAGACCTCCTCCAGCATGTGCCTGACAGACTTGTGACAGACTGACAGCTACATCTGGTTGCCCTGGTAACTGCACTGAGCCATTAACAACTGCTGGTACCCAGGTATCAAAATCAGCAATAGACTTTTTTAAATAGAAGCTTTCTTCACAAAACAAACATTATGGCTACAATATTCAATCTCTGTTCAACAGACAGAGACAATGTTAGCGCATAACATACAGAAAATGCATGGTATATCTGTAGCTCATCCAACAAATGTCCTGCTCTTATCATGACTTCAGCACTTGTTTATCAAAAAAAGAAACTGCTGCCAAAATCTGTTCATTCTATATTGTTACTATTAATTTTGTTACTATTGATTTGTTAACATTGCCACGGTTACTGCTATTATTTATTTTGTTAATATGCTTGTAAATGCGCATAATCACATTGTCTTTGTGTTTTGAAAACATTTTGTAGTAATTAAACTTTGTGATAACTGAGTGTTTTTGCTTTCCTTTTTTGCCTAAACTCATCTCCCTGTTGTTTATTGTTCATGTCAGTTAATGTCATTATTTTCTGTCCAAATTTTCCCTCAATAACCTGCCAGACAAATACACATTTTAATGCTGAATTTCCCTCAAACAAAACTTTACAACTTCTCCAGCCAGCTGTGGAAATTTTCTGTCATATTTATTGTGTCTCTAATCAGAAGATATTCCCTGGCTTCTGGAGTTTTTTGGGAGTATTTCTTGGCCTGCTATGAGCGTTCAATGAGTGTGGAACAGAGCACACTGCCTACCGTCTGTTGATCTGATCACTTTTATTGACAGCCCACCAGACAGCCTCTCAGCAGCCTCCCGACAGGAAAGTTGAACCCACCAGCAATGTTTACGTGTCCTCTTCTGCCTCCTGGGACCAGAGTTTTATGGAAACTTTACAATTTGAACTAGTAACCTTAAAAAAGGACTGGCAAGATGTTTTTCCTACTTCAGACAATCAAGTTAAACTTAGCTTGAATAAGTAAAGGGATCATAAAACAGAAAACCACTCTGTCCTTTTACAGCAACTATGTAGCAATAGGCTCCACTTATTTTTTTACTAAAACTTGTGGAAATTTTTATACCCCACTGGTGTCTGTAAGGGTCTATTTTATACAATGTTACCATAGTGATGTACACTACAATATATGTCACAGCTCTTTGCACTTCAGATTTAGAATCTGTCAGTGGTCCAGCTTGTTTGCAGGCCTTACAAGTGACAATTCAAATAAAAAGCATGCACTTATGTTGTTTTAAAGTTTTGTAATAACGGTCATGCTATTTCATTCAGGGACACACACAGTACATTTGATTTAAAAAAAATGAAATTTTTAAAGACCGGATTTTGTTCCTGCAGCCATGTTTCCTTTGGGAGTGCAGAAGAACACAAGAAAATCCTTCTCCCCCCACCAGGAGCATAACAGTGGCAGCAGCTCTGAAACACAGCATAAACACAGAGATTTAGTGCCACATTAAGTAATAAGCACAACATACAAAATCCTTACAAAAAACTTACACAGACACAGACAAAAATGTGCATTGGCTTCCCCATGAATAAATGCACACAAATAAGAAATTGACAAAAGCAACATTGCTGAGCCCTTTTAAATTTTACTTTGTCAATGATCCTTTTGGAGGTACTATGTGAAATAACTGAAGAAAGGAAATGCTCTTTCATGGGACAGATTCTTGGCTCTTAGAAGAGCCTTTGTTTGATGGTTGAATGGATGATGGCGTTTGAGGCATGTGGGGAACGTCAGCATTTAAGACTGCACGATGCTGGCATGGGACTTCACCAGCCGCTGAGTAAAATCAGTTGGGGTACATTTCCCTCACAGCCGTCGCTTCATGTGCAGAGTTGTTGCTGCCTACTCTGGGAGCGGCCCGTAGAGCTGTAGGACCATTCATGGACTCTGTTGTCGTTGCACTGGGTGAAATTATGAAAGATAACTGTTGCCTTTACTCCTCTGTGCTGCCAGGATTCAAAAGGAGCAGTCCACCACCACAAGGGCACAGTCCAGTCCGTAGTTATAAACTTGCTGCTGTCTGTTGAGGTGCTGTCCAGGGAAGGGCCTCGGATTGCATCAGATTTCACCGCAGAGCAAAAGTTTCATCCTCCACAAACACATGAAGAACAGGACCACGATCTTCTGCACCAGGGAGAGCTCTGTCTTCAGGAAGATCCAGCCTTTTTGTCCGGAGAGCTCGTACAAACTGTGAGGCAGCACGTGTACCTCTGTCACTTCTCCTGCAAGAGGCACCAACATCCACCACCCTGAAGAAACACCTGACATCCACACCTGGCATGAGAACGATGGAATATGAGCCCTTATAGTTGTAAAACTGAGATCTGAGGATGCTGGAGGCTGAATCACAACATGCTTACCATCAGTGGCTCCTCGGCAGTTTGGGAAGTTCCATCGTCGTCAGTAGCTGGAGGCGATTGGTGGTACAGGAATCCCCTGCCGGGGATTCCTGTACAAGAAAACAAGTGAAATAAAAACAACAAGGAAAAATTATCAAAGTTAGTCAAAAGTGTCAACATAGGCTAAATGGTGAAAACTGAACAAACCTAGAAATCACTTGCACTGACAAAAGTGGAGTACTTAATATGTAGAAAACAGCTGGCTGTACGACCTGTTCTGTTACAAAGACAGTTATCAAGCACTTTATTTTTGTATTTTCTAACTGCTCACCTCAGACAAACTGTCTAATGGAGACTAGGACTAACCGGTTCTCGGCAGGGAGTCTGGAACCTGCCATCCTGCAGCGTCAACTCCTGCACCAAGTTGAACTCCTTCTTCGCAGGATTGCAAAATGCACAGAACTTGAATGGATCAAACGGCCAGTCTCACTCACATCGCCTTTTCAAGATGGCCAGAGCAGCAGCCACTGAATTGTCACCATAGCAACTAACTACAATTGCTACTTTGTTATGTATCAGCCAAATGACCACAGTGAACAGTATAATGACCGTTCTATCCATTCAAGTTCTGTGGCAAAATCTCATGCACCCACCGTCTCCCCTACCGGGCTTTGCCTTCTCTGTTGGACAATCAGGGCAAAAGCAAGGGCTTCTCTTTGCTCCAAAATGAAACGTTTTGGGAGCGGTGAAATCTCACGCTTCTTCTGGCAACATCCTTCTTTGTGACACTATACACTTTGCTTGCTGCTGCTGCTTGCACTCGACCTTGCGAAACGTATGCGCGACGTTTGATTTACAGCATACCTCAGATTAGGAGTGGCCTATCATTTTAGGTGGTAAGAAGAGTAAGGAGATTGAATTGTGTGATGCAAATACTGGCTATACATACAACCTGGATGTGCACAGTGTGTATTACCTTCAGCTAGTCCGTCGCAGTATTCTACAGTTTTAGCCTTTTGGATCAGGTGTGCAGTATCTGCTAGATCTCTCCCAGCTGTATGGTGGCTGCTGGGGGATCTGGTCTGTGAGTAGCTCATACCTTGTCTGCTGGTTTGTCTCCCTGAACTGGATGCGGTCTACCCCCATCAGGGCCTGGCTCTCTCTCAGTCGGACTGTGGTGGCTGCTGCGTGAGTTGCTGCGTCGCCGATTTTGATGTCCTACTCCTCCATGTCTGGTGACTCCCTTGCGTGGTCCCTCTCGTCTGTTCCACTACCTGAATAAGGGATAAAAAATACACTGCTTTAAGTCAGTTCAGAAGCTTGCCTGAAGGCCCAAAGAGGCTGATTCAAAAGCCTCATCTGACGTAAAAGAGAACATAGGCTGTGTCGCTCCGCTGTTGAAGAACCATGGCCTCGTCTGTCCTCGTCACGTTGTTGTCGTCCAGGGTGAACCACTCCCCGCCGTGGTCCTCCACAATGTCACTGATGTAGTGGCCTGTGAAACACAGGAAATGCAAAGAAGGCAAGGCTTTATTTGGTGTTTTCCTTTTTTATGTGTCCTAGATTCATGCTGATGTCTGATGTATGTGACGTTACTTACCGGTGTCTATGCTGTCTCCAAGGTGAGACACGATCCCCGAGAGGCGATAGGTGCTCTGGCCATGGGGATCCTTATGTGAAACAAGAAACATGGAAAATGATGAAGGATTCTATTCTCTTTCTATGTGCAAGTACAAAGTACATATTCACTCAACAGTCCATTGAAAAATGACTCTTTTCTCTCTTGATTTATTTTCCTTCTCTCTCTCTCCCTATTTCTCTCTCACCACAGACGCTCCCTGCTGTGATCCCTCTCTCTGTCTCTCCTCATCAACTGATGCTGAGAAATATACCACAAAGCCTTGTTTAACTTTGAAATACAGGAACAACAGTTGGGTATTTTTAGCAAGCTTAGCCGTTCTTCGACAAGTTTAAAACAGCACATTGTCTTTTACCTGTGCTTGAGTGGCCTTCGTCATTGGAGGACACCAGGCTGCCTTTTGATGAGCTCTCCCTGAAAGAGCATCCATTTTCATCACTGACATTCAAGATACAGTACATCACAGGAAATTACTCTTGTTCTGTACTCTATTGTATAGGTTGTGTGCAGTGAGCCAGGTGCCTTGCCTAGTGTAGTTTAGTTTCCTATTGGATCACCTTACAGTTGTGCCAGATGGTGTAATGGTTTACCTCAGTGTGGCCAGCACATGTGCATCCTCCTCCTGGTCAAAAATGGAGGTCAGCACCAGCTCTGGAGGGATGGCAACATCGTCATCTACTTTCCTCATCTGCCCGCCCTCGTAACTGAATCGCTTCATGTGAAGCATTAGCACTCTGTTGAGAGGTGGAGAATACCATACATCGGCAAACCCTCAACACAGCAGGACAGAACGTATTTCTGTGGGAAGACTTATGCATAGCACTTACTGGGGGAGAGTGAGGAAGCTCCAGGCGATGGTCGCCTGGTTGCCACAGCACTGCTCACAGGTGCACTGCAGCTCTGATGGCTAAGGAACAAGACCTATCACTACCATAAATACATGTGTCTGCACGCAAAAAAAGTAAAACACTTTGAACTCATGAATTTATAGGGAACAGATCTACTATATACTGACTCTGAAGTAGAATCTCAGGCTGTCTTTCATGCAAGGAAGGACGTCCAAAGACAGATGCCTCTGCTTCTCCTTCCGGAGCACCATGGCACCACAGCTTTAAAAACAAAACACTTCAACTCTCAGATTACTGCCCACTTCTGTAATCGTCAATGATAAGCAATGTATAAGCAATGTTTAATGTTTTATTCTATGATTATTCATATGAAACAGCATGAATATGTAGTCAATGCAGTTTGCTGTTAAGTTACCTGGAGCAGGTGCGGATAGACTCAAGTTTGAACTCAAACTGGTCAGCGGGACAGATGTAAGGTCGTGACCTGGACATGCCTTCGTCCTTCATCTGCGTGAGGAGGAGCATCAGGAACTCATGGGCATCCTGTGAGAATCAGCAACCCATTTAAATATGTTAAGCACACAGATGCTGCACAAAAAAATGAATCACAAATGCTAGGTTCATTTACCTGCTCAGAGTTATCACGATACTGGTCGTTCTCAGGGGCCAAGCTCTTCTTAATCGAACGAAGGAGCTTCCTCTTCCCTTTGTAGGAGCGCAGACCCAGCCTGGCTTTGTACAGCTCTCTAATGTACCTTAAGAAAAGGAAATGGAGATCATGAGTGTTTATTACTTATTTAATTATCAAGGGAGCACTAAAACAAGGAATCACTCTATCAACAGGTAGCTCGGTGTGTGAGGTGAAGATCTCTGAGCGCACTTTACCTCTGCATCACCAGGCTGGTTTCAGTGTTGGGGCTCCAGAGGGCCTCCTGCCTCATGATGTCACCGCAGAAGTCTGGAACGCTGTACAGACCCTGGAGAGCTGCGTTCATGAAGCAGGTGTTGCTGATGTTTGGCAACCTGGGAGGAAATTCACATCAGAAAATATAAAATCACTTAAGAATGTACTTAGAAGGCAGATTTAATAAAACTACAAGATACTTTTATTGAGGAGATTTTTACAGCAGGATTTTTGCTTCTACTTCAGCAAAGTTTCACCAAAGTAGAATCAAGAGTTTTGTGTCTCATACCCCAGCTTCTTCTTCCGCTGTTTCGGGCTCTTGCTCCTGGTGAAGCAGCACAAGAGGGAAAGCAGGCCTCTGGATGTGCAGGAGCACGAGCCGTCCTCTTCCACTGATCTACAGGACGGAGCGGGGGAAAGAGAAAGACCAAGAGGAGTGTTGCACAAGAAGAGGCAGACTCTAGTAAGGATGTGATCGGAACAACACAAAAAAAGCATTTAGCCAAAGTTAGAAAAACTGAATATTCATTTGAAAGAGGGATACCTCTCCAGAGATTCAGCGGAACGTCCAAGGTCCACGTCCAAGTCCAAGGCGGGATCTGAGGAGAGACAGATACACATGAGATAATGAGAACCTGATACAGAGAACAGTAAATCTACATATCAGTAAATCTCTCTGTTGTTAAATGTACCTTCTTTGGCAACAGTGCCAGGGATCGAAGATGTCTCTTCTGGTCCAGGGGCCTCCATCTGGGGAACTGCTGGAATCCTTAAAAAAAAAAAAAAAAAGGGGTGTGTTTATTTAGACTAAAGCACCTACCCCAAATTATGCAAAAACAACTTTCATTCACTTAAAACTGATGCAGTCCATTTAGGGTGATTTCCAAATGAGCTGCATCAGCCTCCACTAGCCTTCATCCTATTCTACCTGTCCATGGCGCTGGTCTCTCCGGTGACATCCTGGTTGACTGGACCTGTGGAGAAAAAACAGTTAGAGAGCGAGGAAGAGGAAGTGGAAGGGGAGATGAGGCTTTCTTCTCTCGTTTCTTCCCCGATGGGGGAGGAAAAGAGAGAAGAAAGGTGAAGAGAGGAGAGGCTCCTCTCGTCCTCTCCTCTCCCTCCTCCTCTCCTCGTGGCGGGAGTGCCAAGAGGAGAAGAGGAGGAAGAGGAGAAAGAGGAAACGGAGGGGGAGGGAGAAATGCGGTTCGAAGACAGTCTCCTCATCACTGCGGATGAAGCCGAAGCAGTTGGACTCGGACGAGTGCC
>OMLF01001478.1:43118-63419 GCA_900302615.1 Holocentrus rufus | reverse complement strand
CCATGTTTAGCCACATGCTTCTTCTCTGATGTGGCTGGGTATCAGCGAAGAATCTGACTGCTGTTAACATGATCCCACACTGTTAAACCCCTTTTTATGAGGCTGCTTTCCAATTGGGCCCATTTCAATCACTTAACACCTTGTTACAGAGCACTTTACGTCCCTGCAGCAAGCAGTAGAGGGCGCTGTGTAGCGGCTGCAGACAGTTTTTCGTCCTCTCTCCAAGCTGCCAGGCGCTAACTGCACCTTGATTACTAGTGTCACAACGTTTAACATTATTACTTACAGCCATATTTGTCAAGCTCCTCAGCATACCTTTTATTAGATTTATTTTGCATGCAGCTTAAGACACTCCATCAGTGGAATAAGTGCTCTTGACATGATTGTAACTAGCTAATGAGCTTCCCCCTTAATCGCGATTGATTTCATTTACATGACATTTACTTCTCCATTCAATCACCGGCCTTGCAGAGGCCAAGGCGGGCCTTCACTCCTATTGAGCTTATACAGGGATCATTATTTCCCCAATTGATTGCCCAGGATTTAACACGTGTCATTTATGTTGGTTGGCACACCGGGAGCCGTCATTGTTCGCATAGACCTCTCTGCTTTCTGGACAAAGCTGCCATCGATCTCGGTGGGTGTATGGGCATTATGCATGCGACCCAATTGTCCAGGGCTGAGACCCTACGTCCATCATCGTGCCGCTCTCTCGCTGGCCTGCAGTCCCAGCCTCATCGATTTCCCATTACTGTGTCACTGCGGCGGCCTCTTTAAGCACACCTCCTGTGATGTACGGCCTCTCGCTGCATGGCATCCAAAAACATAGCTCCGAGTACAAAGAGCAGCTGACCATGAGAGTGGCTGCAGTACCACCTAGTGAGAGACAATGGCAACTACAATTCTACCCGACTGGACAAGCACATGAAGATGAAGAGAATTTTGAGATAGTTCTATATGAAAAGGAAGATGTGTGTGCAAAAGATGAGAAAATTTGAAGGAAAATAACTGGAACTGTTTGAGTTCAAAACAGGGAGAATAAGGAGTCTGTTGTTCCAGATCAAGTCAAAGTAGTTACTGACATTAAATTTCAAACCACGAGTAACCCACGAGTATCAGATTGAAGTTGAACAGCTAAACATGTTCATCCTCAGCTAGGGAAATTCATGAGTGAACTCAAATATGAGACAATGTGCTTTGCACAAAGGCCTGCAGCAGAACTGGTCAACACAATATTGTTTGATAAGATTATTAAAAAAAATGGCTAAAGAACAAAGCAGATCAAAGAACAAAGCAGATCGGCTGTAAATCCAAAATTATTACGCCCTGGCCGACAAACAGTAAATAAAAGAAATCCCAAGAGGAGCAATTAATATATGGTGGATATGCTTGTGCACGTCAGACCTGATCTAACAGAATTGTAAAGTGCAAAGTTTGTTTTAGCCTGTTTACAGCACAAGACATGTCTGGTAAGTCAATGATCTGAGAAGAACACTATACTGGTTTTCAAATTTAGAAAGTAGTTGTATAGTATCGGTCCAAAATTATTTTTACTCTTTATGTTTGGCTAAATAGGTAGCACTTTTTTCTGTTTTCTGAGAGTATGTTAGTTACTACAGGTGTACAATCAGCAACAGAGCAAAACTAACAGTCTTTTATAAAGAAAAAATGACAGCTGATGACAGACCTGTCTGAAAAACTGAACCTGGCTTGCACCTGCATTGTATTATGAGTCTTGTGAAAATGCATATCGGTATCAGCATTATGGGTGGTAAGATGTCAGAAATTGGAACTGAACTAAAAAAAAAAAAACAGATCACATTGTATTTTGTTCTAAAAGGCTGCAATACATCCTTAATTTTAATTATGTCAATGCTCAGACACATGTTGTAATAGGTAGCAAAACACCACCTCTCCATCAGTCACAAAAGTCAGATAAAAGAACATTTAATTTAAGCTAAGCTAAAACTATAAGAAGTATGTCTTCACAGGCTAACTGAACAGAGTCAGGTGTGCATGTCATACACAGTTAATTCATTTACCTGGGCCTCTCTTGTCCCAGCCACACACCATGGTTCCCATGCTGAGGCCCATGCCCTTGTACTGGTACACCATGTTGGCCAGCAGTTTGGAGGCAGCCGCCACAGAGATCCGCTCCTTGTTGCGAAGCTCGTAAATGCGGCACTGGCGGGCCAGCAGGCGCTCCCAGAAGCTGCAGTCTGCAGCTCCTCCAGCCATGGTGCCCAGCAGGTAGGGGTTAATCTCTATGACTTTCTTCACTGTCTGGGAGGCGATGTAGGAGCCTGCTGTGGCCCTGGAGTCCACAGCAACAATGACACCATGCTGGAACTGAGAGGGGCCACATGAGAGAAAAGGAGAGACAATACATTAGCCTACAACTGTCACTTAACTTGCAGGTTCACCGAGAGACCCAAGCCGGCATTGCTGCGACTGTTTCCACGCTGCTAAGGCTAACAGTAACGTCAAATGTTACAAAATAGGCTTCCATGGTTGATATAACGAATGTGCAATCAGCTAATTTGGTTCATTTTAGAGCCAAGACCATTAGCGACAAATTCAGAGTTTATAAAAACACTCGCGGTGAGAAAGCAGTCTGTTGTGTTGACATGCTAACTGTTAGCCTAACCGTCAGATTTTTAGTGTATTGCAAGCGGCGTTATGCTAACGTTATCTCTGAAGCACGACTTTTAAAGAAAAATTACCAAATGGCCACTTAGATAGTGATGACAGCTATTAATCTAGATAGGGTTTTGAAATAGCAACTCATTAGCTCCTCGTTAGCTTGCTTACCTTAAATGCTAAGGTGGTGGTTCCATGGAGAAACTCTATTTTCCTCTCGAGGCCTTCGTCGTCCACGGGACACAGAGAAGGTGTAACAGAAAAGCTCAGGCTGTCTCCCGGCGCACCCTCAAACCCCCCATCTCTCTGTCCAAGTCCGCAACCAAAGCCAAAGGACTTACGATTATCAAATGAAAAATCCGCAAAATCACGCTCCAACACACTAGCGAGTGCCATCTTTGAAACTGTCTAATCATGAACAAGCAACTTCCGTCGTTTATAGTTGTGAAAATTCACCGAGTCATGGTGTCAAAATCGAACAGCGACCTCTATGGTCTTGGCAGGCTGTGGCTGAACAAAATGATGCCACACAATGAAAGATCCGAATGCAGTGATGTGGTGGTAAATGAAAACGTGGGTAAGTTGTGAGCTCTAGTTTCCAAATCAAATCAATCATATTTTCAGAAAAGCATTCAATAAAAAATTCAAAAAAATTCAATTCATAATCTCATATAACCTACTTCATTTTGGGACTTACATATTCTTCAAATTAATGTTAAGAGGATTTATTTTTGCCACAAAAAAAAATGGATGAACTGTTCAACAAAGAATGTGGGTAATGTGGGTAAAGTGCATCTACATTACGCCCCCCTATTTCTAACTTTTATAGATTTCTAACCTTTAACTTTACCATGCCCTCCTCCTACCTCCACACAAACACACACACAAAGGTTTGCCTCATCCCACCTGCTCCCATGCCAAAAAAACTAAAGCTTTCTAACAGTTTTAATTTGGATGAAGAGAGAGTATCTGACAATTAATGTGTCACTCTTTTTCTCTCCTCCACTTTCTTCATCCTCCTCTCCATATCTCTGTAATATTCCTCTTTCAGGTCCTCCCTTTTTCTGCGACACCATCCTTGGGCTGTGATGTGGAAGAGGTCCACATTGTTTCCAGAGTAGGCGTCCCTGTGAGTGGCTCTGAACACGGCTTCTCTGGCCAAGGAGATGGCCTCCTCTTTACTCAGGCTCCACTTGAGGCCTCTATCCAGGATTCCATAAGCAAAAGGAGAACCTGATCCCACAGAAAAGATGTCTCCCTGCAACCGGGTCCCATCACTGCACACATATATCAGCTTAGGGCCACTGTTAGTAGATGTAGACTGACTTGTCACATTAACTTCTTGGTTACTAATAGTAGCCAGGGAGCTATTATCATTTATCAAGGATGTTCCTGGTGGTTTCAAGGCTGGTGTTCTGCTATCTGAGTGTATTGAAGTCATTGCCCATTCGACATTCTGCCCCACTTCCTTATCCCAGCCACACAGTGTGAGGGCCACACACACATTGGTCCCTTTAAATGGGTGCAGCATGAATGAGAGGAGCTTGGCAGTGCCACTTATGGACAAGCTGCGCTTGTACCGTAACTGGTAGAGTCGGATCTCTCTTGCCAAAATTCGTTCCCATAGAATGCAGTCTGCACCACTGCCAGAGGAAGTAACCACCAAATGGGAGTGGATGGGAGTGATCTTTTGGACATCAGGAGAGCAAACAAGCCCATTGGCGCTGGCACGTGTGTCTGCAGCTGCAATGACCCCACCTTGGAAGATGAAACCCAGAGTTGTGGTGCCATGACACAAAGGGAAAGGTCTGGAGACAGTCATGGATTGGGTGGATGGAGATATTGACTGTCTGTTGTGGGAACAGGAAAAGTTTTGTGAAGATGGTATGAAAAAGTGCAGTGGGACCCCAGCATTTCTCTCAGAAGATATCAGCCTGCGCCATCCAAGGTTGTATTGGTCAGTTGCATCAGTGACTGAGGTTCCGCCTTCCAACAGTGAAGCAGAAGTTTGCCATCTGTGATGCACAGGGGTGCCCTTGAAGCTACAAACGTCCTCTAAAGCCATAGTTGCCTAAGTGAAGATGTAGATACTGATAGATTCTTGAGTCGCAAAATTAATTGTTTTTCCTGTTGCCAGAGAGGTAAGAGTATAAACTGGAATCCATCCTCAGGAAAATTCAAGAAATCCTTAAGTCTCACAAATCCCAGTGTGGTTTGTATCTGTGGTTTGTTAAAATGACTAAGTGCAACTTTACTCTGACATCTTGTACTCTGAAAATCCCAAACTGTGATCCTTTTATAGTCCTCTGACCACAGTTTTCTTACACACATGGAAACACATTTCACTTGACATAAGCGATATTTGATAGTGATTGGTATGAAAGTGATATCAAGAGAAGCCACTCTACAAACCTGAAGAGTTCTGCTGAGTTAGTGTAACTCTAGGTAATGTACTGTGTTGCATGTGTAGTGTTTTAAGAGTAAAAGTCAGTGACCAGTGAACATCATAGTGTCTCATGTCATATTTTCAAGTGTTCTTAGAGTCAATAAATTTATTAAAATGTGATAACTTTTTCCAGTATAAGAACATGGCTATAGCACCACCGCACAAACCAAAAGTAATGATCCACAATCAACAGTAGAAGTAATTTTTGGAAAATCATATTTTTCACAGTCTTAACAGACTAGATCTACTGTAGTAGCTTCTGTGCTCATAGTCAGTGGTTTCAAATAAGGTCCAGGGACCCAAAGTGGTTTTCAGTGGGGTGCCCTATAAAAATGAGGAAAGCTAAAAGTGTTATTTTATTTTATGAAGAAAGGAGAGAGATATTCTATCATCAGTTCTGATCATCACTCTCACTCTTTCACTCTCCCCACTGTTCAGCATCCGTGGTTAGTTTTCTTCCAATAAAATAAATAAGTGAATAAATCACATAAAAGAAGATAAAATATTTAAGGTGAGATTCTGTACCCCAAAGTGCATCTAGTTGGGGGTCTTTACGTGAAAAGATTTGGGAACCATTGAGGACTGTTCTTAGGTCTGTCTTGGTGTCTATCTTGTAGCTGAAGCCGGCAACAGGTGCAAATATCGCGATAATTGAAGAAACGTGCAACTGGATTACTTCTGAAGTCATTTTGGTTCTTCATCACGCTGACCAGCTATTGACAAGCAGCTTCATGATAGAGCCAAGATGGCGTCAGTTTCATCGAAAACAAGAGCAACAAGATAGTCTCCATCCATTCAGTCGGCTAAATCATGGCGTCCGCCAGTACAGGGAGCAGGGTGTCCTGCGGGAGAGATTTGAATTGTGTGCCGGAGGTAGCCGACATTTTAGCTGCGGTCGCCAAACTTGGGTGAGAACAGTGTTGCCCTTTGCAATTCCTTTTATATAAAAGTGTGCTTAGGCGAGGGACATGCAGTTTCGCTAGCATAATTTCTGTACGTGATGCTTGCTAGGCTAACCGGTGAATTGATAGCACGTGCCCAATCACAATGATGGTTGAGATATAGCTCCCCGGCAATGTTTCTGGTTCAGGTATACGCCGCTCTGATTTATAATTTTGCTCGCTAGTTAAGGGCCAGTTAACGAGATAGCCTGTCCCTTTAGTGCTGATTGATATTTTAAATTATACCACCCTTAAACCCCGTCCTTTTTGTCTGTTTTCCAGGTTTGACTTCCTGTGCATGCCACTGTTCCACCCGAGGTTCAGGAGAGAGTTTGAGTTGGAACCCGCTAAATCCCGACCCGGAGCCCAAACCCGGTCAGACTTGCTGCTGTGTGGCAGAGGTCAGTGCTCTCTGTCCTATGTAATGTTGAGGTTGATGCCGAGCTGAGGCGCGTTCCGTTATCTGTACGGACAGAACCTCTGCGCAAAAAAAATGACAGATCAGTGTTTTCTTGTTTATCGGTAATTGGTGGTTGGACATTAAGAACTTTTTCGAATCGTTCGGATATAAGGATCAATTCGGCGTGTGCCTAATCAATCAAAGGACACTGCTTTTGATTGAATTCCAACTTTTAGAAACTGTTCTTACCCCTCGCTTCCGCCCACTACAGTGTATTTTGGGGGAAGAAGACCGCGTGGAGTATCAAGCAGACCATGGTTGAATTCACTGAAATAAAATCGGCTTGGTATGTCAATATTTGTAAGCTAATTTCATCGGTAGCCATGACTGATTCAGAAAATGTCTGAAGTCATGTTTAACAACACCTTGAAATGGCTTGGTTTTTGAGTGGAATTTTGGCATAACGTTCTCTTCCTTCATGGTTGATCTTTTGGGGCTCATCATAGCTGTAAGCACACTGGAATGTGCAGTGTCAAATAGGTATTGGACATGTACATCTATGATTGTAAATCTCCATTTAATAACTACAGTGAAATGCCCAGTCTCACCCACCTCCCTTTCTGAAAATGCCCAAGCCAAGTTTCTACACAACTGCTCGTCCTCAGTCATACCATGAGCTTAATCAGATGCAGTGTATTGGTAAATATCAGCCCCAGCCTCTTCACACATGGATTGCAAAATACAAAGCCAGTAAGAATTATAGATCTTATTATTGTGACTGAAGTGACTGAGGCGAAAATGAATGCTGTCACTTAATCCATTGTGCTTTGCCCTAGATTGGAATACTCTTATTGTTGGAAAGCTTTCTCCATGGATCGAGGCAGACTCAGAAATCGAGACAGAGCGCAGGAACTCAGAGGCTGTAAGTTGCACATCACTCATGGACCATTTGTTTGACAGTCTTAATTTTAAGAAACGTTTTGTCGATTACAAAGAAAGTTATGTGATTGCTAAGTTTTGTAGTCTTGAATGAATTGATCTAACCCAGCCCCTCTCCTCTCTCCTCATCCTCCCACTCTTTCCATCCTTCCATTCTCTCTCCATCCTTTGCCTTGTGCTTTATTATTTTTTTCCTCAGGCTCTGGTGCAGGAGCTAAACTTCTCAGCCTACTTAGGTCTTCCAGTCTTCATGATCCCTCTGAAGGGGCCCCATAATGCCAACCTAGCCCGCCTGCTGCTAAACCACATCCAAACCGGACACCACACCTCAAATGTAACACACTCAGCATTAAAACAAATCCACAATGCATTCATAGATTGCCTGTAAGAAAATGTTCGGTTAGATTTATTCGCTGTTTATGGTCTAGCTATTGTCTTAATTTCAACTTTCCACCACCAACATAATTAAACTGCCGCCATTATTTGTGCCCGATCAGTTCTGGATCCGTGTGCCCCTGATGGCCCCAGAGGATATGCGCGAAGAACTCATCGAGAATGAACCCTCTAAATGCACAGATGATGCAAGTGTCGATGAGAGGACCTGGACCTGGTTAGTCTAGCACCAGTGCATTACATTTCATGGGCAGGCTGAGTGCCGTCTGCATACCAACGTAGATGTTATTGATTTCCTTTAAAATCCTGACTCATTGTGTTCTCTCACCTCTCCTCTTTAGGTGGCACTCGTTGAGGACTCTTTGTGACTACAACAAGAGGATCTGTCTAGGTGAGAGAGAACATTAGGAAACAACAACAACCTGGGGCTGTGTCCAAAGAGCATTTAGGAGTACTTGTAGTCATTTTTGGTACTGAATATTTTTCTTTTGTGTTCCTGAAGCTATTGAAGTCGGAGCGGACATGCCCTCAGAATCTGTGATCGACAAGTGGCTCGGGGAGCCGATAAAAGCAGCCATACTTCCTACCAACATCTTCTTAACCAATAAAAAGGGCTTCCCTGTCTTGTCAAAAGCCCATCAGCGAATAATCTTCCGTCTTTTCAAGGTATAAGAACAGTCATTTTAAATCGTACAGTTCAATACAAATTCACCAATACAAGTTTCACCACCAGTTCTTTTGGAGCCAAAAGTTTTTGAAGGGATGAAATGACCCAAAATGTATCTTCTTTGACAGTTGGAGGCCCAGTTCATCTTCACGGGCACAAGTCGCCACAGTGAGAAGGACTTCCGCTCATACTTGCAGTACCTGGAATACCTCAACCAGAACAGACCCTCACCCAATGCCTATGAGCTCTTCGCCAAGGGCTATGAAGACTACCTGCAGTCCCCTCTCCAGGTGAGTGTGTGTGTGTGTGTGGCACCACTTTTGCTTGCACATTTGGATAGGTAGGTCTGTTTTGTTTTTGCAATGACTGTATTTTTGTCTTGTTCTTCCTCCCTTTAGCCCCTCATGGACAACTTGGAGTCTCAAACGTACGAAGTGTTTGAGAAGGATCCTATTAAATACTCACAGTACCAACAGGTAAGACCAGTAGCACGTGCACCTATAATTAAAACATATTTCAGAGCATTATAATATCTTAGATTATAAGTTTATGAGGCACAAAGGAGATTTTGTCTTGCACATTGAGGCACATTACATCTATGCATCACAATTATTAGTAAAAGTTCATTAACAGTCCACAAAAGGCCACCCAGAAACCACAATTCTAGTCCACCAGAGCACTTTTGTGGGAGTGAAGACATTTTTAACAAGGTTGGTGATTGGTGAACCAATAACCCGGAGGAGCTACACAGAACTGGGACAGCTATGCTCCTTAGCTGTAGAGATACAGACTTGTATGTACAATGTGTGTAGGAGGGGGTTGAAATTCCAAGTATTGATTAGACTGCCTTATGTCCACAGGCTGTGTATAAGTGTCTACTCGACAGAGTTCCAGAGGAACAGAAAGACACCAACGTTCAGTGAGTAGCCCTTCTCTAGCCTCTAGGAACTTGATTTTTGCTTTCAGATTTTCCAATGGTATTAAAATCAATTTTAGAGTTTGGATAACGGGTCATATGGCGAAATGTCACCAAGTCAGAAGTCTTCTCCCCTGACAAATATTCAGAATACTATTACACTTACACTATTAGAATAAGTTAAAATACAATGGGAAAAAAATGAAATCGTGAAGCATAAATAACATTTTTGCAATGATTATTTTGTTTTTTCTGCCACAGGGTGTTGATGGTCCTGGGGGCAGGTAGGGGTCCCCTGGTCAACGCTTCTTTACGAGCCGCCAGACAAGCTGACAGGAAGCTGAAGGTCTATGCTGTCGAGAAAAACCCCAATGCTGTAGTAACGTGAGTGGGATATTACTCTTTCTGCTCACATGCACTTGTACACCCGTACACACTGTCTGTGAGGAGCCTTTGTAAGTAAAATTATATAAGCAAATGCCTCAGTGATGTGACTTTTATCACCTGCTCACACCAGGAGCCATTAACTGGACAGCAGTTTTTCCCTTGCAAAAAGCTAATTGGTTTTGGGGGCATCGTAAAATCTGATTTATATTAGTTCATACAGGTGCAGGCATGCAGTCCCTTCCCTAATTCCCACTGCTGCACAGATGAAGCTCCTTGGAACTTGTTTTTAGACTTAACACATAATCATATATCACTATTTGTGATACACTACTGTGAGCCGAGCTTAGAAATTTGGATGCTGGTGTGACCAGGTCAGTGCGATGAAGTTTTAACTGACTTGGACGTACATTCTCTTTCAGCTTGGAGAACTGGCGCTTTGAAGAGTGGGGCGATCAGGTGACAGTAGTGTCATCTGACATGCGGGAGTGGGTGGCGCCTGAGAAGGCTGACATCATCGTCAGCGAGCTGCTCGGATCGTTCGGCGACAACGAACTCTCCCCAGAGTGCCTAGATGGAGCACAGCACTTTCTCAAAGGTACTTTAGTGTTGGTTTTCAATGAACTGTTAATGTTTTTTTTAACATATCCTGACATTATAGAGTCAGAGAATGCTGACATCTTGTTTCCATTTCTATACCAAGCAATGTGAAAGTGATTCACGTTACGCTCCATTATCCTCCATGCTTTCTGGCCTCTCACAGTCACTGCACACAGGCTTTCTCTTTGCCTTTTACTCACCCTCTCATGTCACTCCCAGATGACGGAGTGAGCATCCCCTGTTCCTACACGTCCTTCCTGGCTCCCCTGTCGTCCTCCAAGCTTTACAACGAGGTGCGAGGGTGCCGGGAACGTGACAAGGACCCCGAGTGCCATTTCGAGACACCCTACGTCGTGCGCCTGCACAACTTCCACCAGTTGGCTGAGCCCAAGGCTTGCTTCACCTTCAAACACCCCACTACAGGTGAACACAAACACACTCAGCACTCTTCCTGCAACAAACAAGCAGCACACTCCACATGATGCAATTATGCAGTTACAGATGTGTTGACTGCCCTTCCTCCTTGCCCTCAGATATGAACAATAACCGGTATCAGTGCCTCAGATTCTCAGTGGGTTGTAACTCTGTGCTCCACGGCTTTGCTGGCTACTTCGAGACCACACTCTACAAAGATGTCACACTCAGTAAGTCACCTTAAGAAAGACGAGGCTATGTCATGCTGCGATTAGATCTGAGTATTCATGTCTTTATTGTGCATGTGTGTGTTTCAGGTATCAAGCCAGATACACATTCACCTGGTATGTTCTCCTGGTTCCCAATCCTTTTCCCTCTCAAAGTAAGTTTTACAGTCATCACTCAATAAAGCCCTATTTTTATTGAGTGATGTGCAGTGTGTATTGTCTGTATTTTAGTGTGTTGTTTTACTATGATGAATAAAAAAGTCCATTATGACTAAATAACAAAATTTCCTTCATTGATTTGTCCTCTTCTCCCCCTTTCCCTTCCATCTGATAGCAACCCATCCCCTTGTCCCGGGACGATGACGTCACAGTGCGGTTCTGGCGCTGCAACAATGGGAAGAAAGTGTGGTACGAATGGGCCGTGACTGAGCCCTCGTGCTCTGCCATCCACAACCCAGCAGGACGCTCCTACACCATCGGCCTGTGAAGACGACACATGACGCCACACCCATCAGCAAGCAAGCATACTCTCACTTAATTCGACAGGCACTTGGCGGCAAATGAAGTGTGATGTAGCGTGGCTCTATTAATGTACGCAGTTAAACTGGACTTTGTTGTGAGCCCCTAAGCCTGCGCTGATTGGGTTTGAGAACCACCCATGTGGGCACTTGTGCGTCGGCAGTGTAGTAGATAATTGGCTAAACCAGATTTCTGAGTCTGGTTGTGTGAGCGCGTTTGTTGTAGGAGTCACTTTCAACAGGCATGGACTGTCATCCATATACAACGTTTAGTGTTTTGTTGTTTTTTAAGCAGTCAAACGAGTCAACACACCCAGTGAGACTGGCTCAGATTAGGTCTAATGGGTCTCTGTCAAACACCTTGCCATCGGTTCCTCACGCTTCATCAAGTGTTGATTTTTGTTTGGTTTGGTTAGATTTTATTGTACTGGTCAAGCACCGCAGATATACACCCTTTACCCAACAGGACCTCTGCCTTACCAAACACACATTCCATACTGACACACTCAGATGAAACTCTCAACACATGGGAGTCAGAGGAAACTTTGATTGTTCAGGTCACATACCACCATACTTCCAGCTGTCTTTTCACCCTTTTGTTACTGTTTGTTTCTATATGTTTTGAACCATGTTGTCAATAAAGACAAACTGTAAGGTACTCTTGTCTTCTCTGCACTTCATTTGGCCCCATGTGGTCTAAAGGGTTCCTCTGGATTGCCATTTAAAAGGTTGTGAAACATTTCAGAATAACAGCATGAGCAATGTTCACACAGCTGTTTGCTTAAATAAGACAGCCGCCTGAGAAGCAAAGATGTGATTTACCCAAGTAAATGTCACTGGAGAAATCACATTGGAAGTAATTATTAGTTGTACCCTGAGCAGTCTTCATTTTTATTTTTTTAGTCAAATAGGAGAAAATAAGATGTATGCTCAAGTTGTGCTCTAAACATTTAGCACGATCGATAGATCTATGACAGACCTATAAAAAGAGCATTGTGTCTGAGCTAATATGACAGCGCCTAATCAGCACTCCCAACCTGTAAACACAGTAATACAATACACCATGTTAGTGACACTGTCAAAATCACTACAGCTTGCCTAGGCGCTGCAAAAGCACATAATACTTGCCTCTCAGTCGCAGCTGATAGTGTTCAACAAGATGTATGAGCATATCTGAAGCTGAACACACACTCCACCTCCTGAGACCTCACTGCACCTCTCATTCTCCAAAGTAATGTCTAACTGCAACACTGGGCCCATTTTAAGAAATTAACCTGCTACCCAGATAAAAAAAGAAAAAAAAAACAAGCAAACAATTGTTTACTACATTACTTCTGTCTGCACTTGGGGCCCCACAACGTTCCCTATGCAGTCTTATCATTTAGGAACATGCACTTGTTAGCATATATCTAAGAAGCTACAGTTGCTTAGGATAACGCCCACAACTGGAGCTAAATGAGGATTTAAATGCTTTGTCAGCCCTTAATGCGCATTTGCAGCATAACAATAAAGAGATGTCTCGAAGGATTAATCACACCCTTGCCAGTTACTGTTGGGATTTGTAATGGAAAATAAAATATTTATAAAAATGTGGTAATGACTCACAGCTGCGCACGGTATAGTGAGCCAATGTATGTGGCACAGGCGACATGAATCAAACAGAGCTATGATAACTTGAAAATGCATACTCAGCTTCTAGGAGTGCATTAATGCTTGTTTATGTTGGTGGTTATCTGCCTTGTTAGAATCACTTGTACACACACACTTGTAGCCAGTCTGAAGATGTGCTACTTCCGTCCCATCAGTCTTTCTATATCCATCAATGGGACAGCAAAGCAGTGGGGCCTACCTCGCCCACGAGGGCGGGGCTTGTGAGCATGTTGACAGTTTGCGGCGCGCTGATTGGCTGCAGATAACAAGCTTTTCTAATTCTCATCGCGGCTGACAGCTGGGAGTCTTTTGTTATCCAGCTCATACTTTGCTCATCACGGTCCGCCGCCAGAAATAATGCCGAGCATGAAGTGGGTCACATAGCAGGGAGCTTTCAAGTGGAAGTATTTTTTTTCTCGAGTTACCGTAGCGGTAAAGGTGAGTGTCGTTTTATCAATGGGTTCAGTTTACACCGTGCAACAAAGTATATTTAGGCTAGTTGTAGGGGCCTACTGACAGAGTAATTGTAAACCCCCACATTGTTACTAGTTGTGTTTGGGTTAAGGTTTCAGGAAATTACCCGCTGTGTTGGTGTTTCCCCTGGAGCTGTTAAGTTGACCTTTTAATATTGTAATATTTAGGCTGTTTCCTAACGTTTTTACGCTAGATGCAACGTTTTCTTACTGTCAAATTCATCCCGGTTCAGATACTACTGTATGTGGTTACTTTAGACTACAGTGGGCCCGGCTCCTGGCGTCGCACTCACTGAATTATTAATGCTGTGATGTTGTTTCTAATTATAGCACCACTGTAGCCAACATAAGAGGGGGGAACAGTTTCCATCAGCACTTTAGTCATTCAGCTTTATTTTTGCCACAAGCCAGACCAATAAGAAAAATGTATCAGGGGGGAAGCGGTTGATATTGCCTTTGCCATTTGGAAATGTGTCCGGTGAATAAGCATCTGTACCTCACAGGGGAGTAGGAAAACATGGCTTTCCCACCCTCAAACAACTGTGAAATGTGTTAGCACACCTTACACTTGAAATGTGTTGGCTGGTGTAGGCTACAGGCAGAGAGGTGCTGCGCCTGTCACCTGAACTACGGGTAAAATATTGGAGAGAGGAGGGCCTCAGGATGGCCGAGGGTCCGAGGAAAAGGAGCAGCAGCAGCAGCGGCCAGTCGGAGCTCGGAGACTCTCACTCGGACGCCGGGAAAGAGGCAGGAGGCTCCGGGGTGGCTCTGAAGAAAAACATCGGCCTGGTCAGCGCCTGTGGCATTATAGTGGGTAAGTCAGGCCATGTGGTGATCCCTTCGGTCGTGTAATTAGTGGCAAATGACAAATGTAGGTGAATCATGACCTTCAAACAGTGATCATCACAAGGCAAAATTAGTTGCATTAAAAAATAAAGTAAAACCTGCTTCAAGAGTCCATGTTCAGATATCAATTTGATGCTACTTCATATGATATGTGCCATGTGTTTAATCTAATGAAGATCTGTAAGGCTGTATGCATAAATTAAGTTCAGACTTCTTCACATCCTTCATAGAATCTAAACTTGATGCTGCTTCTGCCAGAGAAATCTAACAACTTTTTGTGTGCTGTTGTGGCATTTTCAGGGCTCTCAAAAGGACTAAACATGTGAAAACCGTTCCTTTTCTTTGTTACATTTGAAATGAATATTCACAACAGGTAATCCCTTGCTGATGATGTAAGAAATTGCTAAGTTGGAGAAATCGGGGTGCCAAGTTGCCAGGTAGTGTTTTACCACCTGATGTTGGTGGTGTATTTTCAAGGACGAAGCTCATTTATGGTGAATGAAACATGCATTCTCCTTTACAGCTGTGAAGCAAATGTAGCTGAATTTGGGTGTGACTGCCACAACACTGCAGATATTTGCATTCCATTTAAGTCAGGGGTTGAACACTGCTGGCCATGGAATCTCCCCCTATTGAATATTTCTTTCCATCCTCAGCCACTCCCTGTCGTGATCGCTGGCCAACCTCAGCATCGTACATCTTGCACGCGCTCGTTCAATGTCACTTTCATGCTTCCAGGGATTTGTTGGCTGCCATCAGACCTCCTCGGTCCCTCTGTGCCTCCCACACATGCAGAGAAAGTCGATAAAAAGTAATCCCACTAATGCTTGCCCGCCGGTGTCGAGATTGCAATTTCCATTACCATCAGCAGCATGGATGGCTTGCAGTGGCTGCACCATTCACAGGGAAAGACCCATACCCTCCCCACTTTTTACGATGACCCAGATATGATAAATAGATTATTATGGATGGAAGAGTGCAAAGACTCATAACTCGGCGAGTTAAATCCATTTCTAGGTTTTGCGATGTCATTTTTTAGCTGTTTCATATTATTTTGACTGTATCTCTTTATTGAATCACTGCACTCTGCAGTCCAAAATGGAACATGGATTTTACCAAGCGGACGCTGTAATTATGGAGTACCCCACCTTGGTTCTTTAATCAAGGGGCTGACTTAATGCTGTAAGTTAAAGTTCAAGTTTATTTATAACCCTTAATGCACTTTACTGTGGGAGGTAAATCATTGTCAGATCGGAAAACCTGACAGTCACCAACATGTTTTTGATTCCAACCATGCTAAATTTTACCTGTAGGAGACAATTTCAATTGTATTATAAGTGCACTTGATATACCACCACTAATGCTGGCAGTGCTTCAGAGAAGTAGGTACTAATGAGTTTTCTAAGGGTGAGGTTCAAAACTGTCAGGTGTACTTCTACACCAAACAGTAGATGAACAGATGAAATGGGATTTACAGTTTTCTCATGTAATTGGTCAGGGAGCTGGGGATCAAGTGACAGGAAATGGTCATTTTCCGTCATAGCCCACGTTCTGCTCTGCCTTTGTCTCACTGCCCAAGAACTCCTTTTTTTACAATCTGTTGTTTCTTTCTCTGTTTGTGAACATGTGATATCTGTAATACCACCCGTCCTTTATACAGAAGATTGATGACTTAACAGTCCATGCGACTTGTTTGGGTTCATTTGAAAGACGCCATTAATTAAAGCATCTAATGCAGCAGTCCCTTAATGAGCATCTGTTTCTTAATCTGCTCTGTGTCTCTCTGTTTCTCGCTCTCTCAGGCAACATAATTGGATCGGGGATCTTTGTGAGCCCGAAGGGGGTTCTGGAAAACGCTAGCTCAGTGGGGCTGGCCATCATTGTGTGGGTCACCACAGGAATTATCACCGCCATTGGTGCCCTCTGCTATGCAGAGCTGGGTGTGACCATCCCCAAGTCAGGGGGAGACTACTCTTATGTCAAGGACATCTTCGGAGGATTGGCTGGGTGAGAGAAAATGGGCCAAAATTGATGAAAATGCTATCACTCTTAATACCAGTATACATGAAAAAGATGGTGGTCTCCCATGATGATTAATGTTTGAGATTACATCTATTTCTGTTGAAGGACTAATTTTGAGTTTATATTGACTGCATTTATTTTTATATGTGTGTCATATCCAATTCATCAAGTTTTTCATCATTTTAAATTAAGGGCTCTAGTTTCAATTTAACTTCCACTGGCAGTTCTGCCATAAATAAAACTAATCATTGATGTGACAAAAACATTTGTAAGGCAACACAGTAAACAGAACCCGTTTTCTGGCAGACAGTAGTTTCAGTCACTCTCAAGGACAATGACATAATGTTAAAACAGATTTGTTGACAAAATGATTAAGGCAGCGTGTTTACTGTGATGGATTACCTTACTTATTACCGATTTTCCAAGCCAAAGATATTTTTCATACCAGCTGAAAATGAAAGGCAACAAATGGCTTCTAAGAATGGGAAATGGAGCCTGATGTCTAAAGCTAAAGAGGACAGTTTGCAGACACCGCTGAGAATTATGTAAATGACAGACATAACTTAGACAGCTGTAGTGAACTTTAAATCAATTCTTGCATTGTCCTTTAAGGTGTGTCCCAATTCAGTGTAGTACATCCAGTATTATGCCGTGTGTTGCATATATTAAAGCAGCTTCAGAAATTGTCCTAGGAAAAATGCAGGTCTTTTTTAATTAGAATTTCCAGTTATTTCAGTTCCCTTCACCACACACACACACACACACACACACACACTCGTACTGTAATACTACCTCCTTGCAGCCTTGCACACAGTACAGTAACCCCTCTTGTAGTGTTTTTGTGTATTCCCAAAAACCCCAGGGTGTCACTGACCCAGTTCTGCTCATTTCTCTTGTTCTTCACAACAATGCATGAGTGCACATTATAGAGTAATTGTGGTATCTGGTATGCCAAGTTGGCAATTAGTTCATCTTGTTATCCTACTACATTTTGCTGTAATGGGGGCTTGTATTGTCCTCACACACAGTTGTACTTGTGTGTGTGTGACATAAGTCTATTGCCATGTCTCATTAACCAGCTGCCTGTGTTATTCCCCCAGGTTCCTGCGTCTGTGGATTGCAGTGTTAGTTATCTATCCCACCAACCAGGCAGTGATCGCCCTCACCTTTTCAAACTACGCGCTGCAGCCCCTCTTCCCCTCCTGCCTCCCCCCAGAGAGTGGCCTGCGCCTGCTGGCTGCCGTCTGCCTGCGTGAGTCACAACATTCAGCTGTATTTGAAGATTAAATTGAGTTTTGTTGAAGTCGGTGCATTTCCCTGCTCAAGGCTTCATGGTGGCTACAGATACAGTTCATGATGGAGCACAGTGAGGCCATTCCGTTATGGTGAATGTTAAGCTGGTTTTCCAGAGTCCCTTATGAGATTCCAATTTGTTTTTTGTGGTAACCTGTAGCTACAGGGACTTTGTAAATGTCTTACATTTCACTTACCTTTTCTAAATCTTCAAACCAATCTTGTAGCAGAAAAGAAATAAGCTTTTTTATCATCCGTTGGTCTGACTGATTTCTGTGTCCACATGCAGAAGACTTAATATAGTACATAACTGTATCATTTCTCCTAGAAATTACCTCTGAGGTTTAAGTGAGGTTAGGTATAATTGCACAGGAGATCAGTGGGAGATCAGGTAGGATTTGCAATATGAAAACAGAAGCGTAAGACAAGATTAATTTTGAAAGCTTTCTTTTTTTCTGTTTCAATGGCCAGAATCCATTTCCAGTGTCCATTGTTGCTACTTCCTTGTTTCAAAGTCAGGGTTCCCATGGTCATGGAAAACCTGGAAAAGTCATGGAATTTTAAAATCTAATTTTCCAGTCCTGGAAAAGTCATTAAAAATGGAAAATAAATAAGTAAAATCATTGAAAATTTAGAAAAAATTTGGAAACCCTGCAATGTTTATATTTTCGCCAAACCTCATAGACATGGTTATTCAAAAATACTTGAATAAGAACTTGTTTTCATTCACTAAGGAATGTTACATTTATTTTTTTATGCTTTTTCAGGCAAGGTCTTGGTGCAGTTTTGTAGACACTCCATGGATTACATTACTGCACTTAGTTTGCCATGTCGGAAATTTAGTTTTCACGTTGTTCAGAGCTGAATGAAATTGATTGGCGCCTAGAGGTAGGAAAGTAAGTCATATGATAAATGATTATGTGATAATTCCATGCAAAAAGCCACAGGAATTTCTGAAGGGTGAGAGGGCACACTGGAAAATGGGCTTAACATTAACTATGGCTCGAATTATCCTTTAAGCTATAGTAGGCACCTTTGCACCATGGTGACTCCAAACTGCAGTGAGAGATAACTATCTGAACATTTTGAACTTTGATGCTTAATATCAAAAGAATGAAAGAGATTTCTTTCCTCTTGGTGAACAGGAGACACTTTGTGTTTTGCCCTGAAATTTTGATTTGTCACTTGTAGGTGGAGAGGTCTGCGTTCTTAAAACCAGAATTCCATTTGGGCCAACAGGGAAAATCTGTAGCATCTCAATTACAGCAGAAGAGGCACTCTTCTCTGTTGTAGCTACTTTTTGTGATTTAGGCTGATAAGACAGCTGGATTTTTACATAAATATTTTGTGTAGAGTAGTTTTAAAAGGTCTTTCGAGAGCACCAAAATCTGAAAAGCTGACAAAATATTTCATACATGTGTGAAAGACTGTTTCAGTTTTGTCATAAAAGCATCACATAATGTTGTGATGTTAAAGTGCTCAAAATTGGCATCAGCTTAGACAGCTGTGAAAGAAAAGAGAGCGAACTCTGTGCAAAAAGCAGTCGCCTCAACCAATCTGTCTCCTGCGGTGTTTCCCACTTGGAACCTATTGAACTCATTAAAGCATAATTTTACTTGACACTTCTGTGTCACGTCTCCCTTTTTCAACCTGCAGCCCACGGGGACAAGCCAGTCTACTGTCAGTATGAGATTTTGTGCAGCTCACTTTGACAGGTTTTGAAGAATCCTGTTAGTGTTCATTATAGCAGGTGGCTCGGGACAGAGCAGCATGTGAACCTGGTAACACTTTGTAGGCCTCCGGCAAGTGATGTCCGAGGCTGACCCAGGCAGTCACAGTAATGGAAGAAAAAAAAAAGGTTCTCTTACTGGCTCAGGAATTTTATTTTTGTCTAATAATATTCCTGGGGATGTTTGGTTTCTGTCTGGCAAATAGCCTGACTTACCTGTTTTTGCTTTATCTGCGGGTCACTTCTTTATTTTGAGGACACGTCAGGAAATTTCTACCAGGTGAAATATGAAGAACAAATAAAAACATGATGAAGAAACTGAAATAAATGGAAAATTCTAGCTCCTGTGTGGACACAAGTTGCACCTGAGCTCTTCATTTCATCTTCATCCGTCGCATTATTTGATTCCTAGGCACATACAGTTTGTTGGTTGAATCCCTCACACAACTTGTAGATCAAACCTTTTTGATTGTGTCTTGTTTTATAATATCAATCTGTTGTTGGTTTATTGTAACGTGTCCTCTGCCTGTTCTCAGTGTTGTTGACGTGGGTGAACTGCTACAGTGTGCGCTGGGCCACACGGGTCCAGGACATCTTCACCGCTGGCAAGCTTCTGGCGTTGGGCCTCATCATAGTCATGGGCTTCGTCCAGATCTGCAAAGGTAGATTGGGCGGCTCGGTGTTAGCCTGTTTCCTCTCATGGCATCTCTCTCTCTCTCTCTCTCTCTCTCTCTCTCTCTCTCTCTCTCTCTCTCTCTCTCTCTCTCTCTCTCTCTCTCTCTCTCGTCCATTTCTGTATTGCT
>OMLF01001478.1:27380-43098 GCA_900302615.1 Holocentrus rufus | reverse complement strand
GGGTGCACAGTCTGTCTTCTCTGGGCGGCCATGTTTGTGTGTGGCGGCCGCTCTCCATGTCCAGGCTGAGCTCACTGAGTCTGGACCTCGTCAGGTCTGTAGTTTTGGGTCAGTCACAGTGGTCAGGTATTCTGCCGCTGTGTGTTCTCTGTTTAGGCCCAAATAACATTCAAATTTGTTCTGTTTTTGGGTCTCTCTCTCTCTCTCTCTCTCTCTCTCTCTCTCTCTCGATCTCCGTCCCTCTGTCTCTCTTTTGTCCATTTCTGTATTGCTCAAGACATAATTCTGTGATGGGGAGAAAAAAGGGAACTGTTCCAGAGGGGACGTTTTAGCTACCATCACAATACAGTCCCCTCGTGCCTCCCACGGGATTTCAGTGATCCCAACGTGAAAGAGGGATTAGAGTCCCTCATAGCTCTTCATCCCACTCATAATCCCCAGCCGCACTCTACACACCCACACTGCCAAGCCCAGCGAAGCAAGCACTCACTCATATGACTTAGCCACCTCGTATCCCGCTTTATGTGGGATAGGGGCTGGAGATGCAGGCTACTTAGTGCATAACAGACCCTTTATCCACACTATTATGTGGTTATTATGTGGCTGTGTTGATTCTCACTTGTCACTTTTGTGCGTGTTCAAGTATGTTTGGTCTATTAAACATCAAATAATGAAACTAAAGATAAGTGTTTGCCTTTGGGGAATTTGCGGTGAGTCACATTCTCAAAGCTAAACTTAAAGCATGACAGGCCCTGCTCTTGTTGGTTAAAACAGGGTATCTGCAATTAATTACTTTGAGCAACCTCTTAATGCAATTAGTATAAAACTTAACACTTTTCAAGATAAATGAAAGGGAAACATCAGGTCTGCAGAACCAGGTAGATTATAAAGGCTGCAATTAACCATATTTAAGAGCTTATAATGCCCTGATTTTGAGGTTGTAAGACTTTTGAAGGACCTGCAAACACTGTAAAAGCATTTAGTATCTGGTGCCCTCTGCTGTTCAGGTTGTATTGGTGAATGTCAGTAGGTGCGAAGGAGATGAGGAGTTCAATAGAGCCTAATGTCTGTGTTTGGTTCCCAGGTCACTATTACTGGTTGGAGCCAGCACATGCCTTTGAGACCTTCAGAGACTATGATATTGGCCTCATAGCTCTGTCCTTCCTGCAAGGCTCCTTCGCATACGGAGGCTGGAATTTCCTCAACTACGTCACGGAGGAGCTGGTTGACCCCTACAGGTGAACTGCACATAGACACACCTTCTGAAATGACCTGCCAGTGGGCCACATGTAGGAAAGATTCTTGGGCACAGTTTCTACATGTAGTGCCAAATCTAGTCAAAGTTATGGTTTATAAAGCACTAATTTTGATCAGTGGGTCTGAGTCATTATCTCTAATTGTCCATAATGAAAGCCAAAACTGTTTTTTCATCATTATCTAAGTTGCAAGAGCCACAGACAGTGTTAATGATACTTTTATCACACAAATTCTTCTTTTTTATTCTTTTGTCTGTGTAGATGTATGAATTCTGGTGTTGTTTGTTTCCTTTGTCTTTCTTGTCCGAATGAAGATTGAAAAGAACTTTGGTCAACTTGCTCCCTTTTTGAATTACTGTGTTAATTCAAAGATTAAAAAAATGTATGGATGTTTGTACTTTGGCAACATGACATACAAGCCCTTTAGCCACAGAAGTGGTTACTAGCCATGTGCAACCCCAACAGCAACAGAACAGAAAGATGAGACAAGATGAAAATGCTGGCTTGTGAATGTATCTCTTTATTTTTTTAAACCTTGTCTTTCACATCCAGGAACCTCCCCCGTGCCATCTTCATCTCCATTCCCCTGGTCACCTTCGTCTACGTCTTTGCCAACGTGGCCTACGTCACAGCTATGAGCCCCCAGGAGCTGCTGGCCTCCAACGCTGTGGCAGTGGTGAGAACACGGTCATCTAAATCGTCTGAATCAATGTTAGGTTTACACACGTAGAGAATGCATGCAGCTAATAACTTATCTGTATTTGACTTTTGGGCTGTCCTGAAGTGTCATAGCTGTTTATGTGTCATGCAGTCATTCAGAGTAACCATGCTGATCTGCTGCATGCTCTTCATTGTAGCGTAACACTTGTAATGCATAGTCTGTTTACCCTTTCATGTCATTCTGAAATATCTTGATTAGTTTCTGCTATTTTTGTATGTGTTTGAAACGTTTACCCTTTTCTCCTCCTCCTCTTCTCTCTCTCTCTCTCGGTCTCTGCACTCCTAACGCTCTCTCCCAGACGTTTGGAGAGAAGCTGCTAGGAGTAATGTCATGGATCATGCCCATCTCTGTGGCGCTCTCCACCTTTGGGGGGGTCAATGGCTCCCTCTTCACGTCCTCGCGGTCAGTTTGTGCTTCCCCTAACCTCATTTCTCATCCTCTGTCCACCTTTGTTTCCCTCTGTTTGTAGCTTCTGTGAATGCCACGCTTTTGTTGTCTCATTCCCAGTGCGTACATTTTTAGCTTTGCCTACAGATGCACAAGGAAAAAAGCTTAAGCTTGGTATAAATGAGAAAGCAATAAAAAGAAAATAAAGCACATAAGTGCTGTAAACCACTATCCCCAACAGCTTATCTTCTCTATGTAGATTCTCATCCAAGGCATGTATTTTCAGATGAGTAAATTAAATATAAACACCTGTTTTTGATTTTCGAATTTTTTTCATGTCGTTAGCCAGATGGACTTTTATTTACATATTTGGCTAACATCTTGAACAACAGGCTGTAAAATGGGAAAAGAAATAATTATTCTGTAATACCAACAGGCATAGACACTCACTTGCTAACATGCTGGCTGTAACAGGTGGTCCATGTGTATGTATTGCAATACAAATGGGACCACATGTAGCACCACTTGGTTGGATTCAGATTGTATGGAAAAACACTCCATCAGAAAATTATTTGTCTAGAAGCACATTTGAATCTGGGAGGGTGATCCCACTTGAACAATAGGTTCCACGCTGCTGACTCAGCCCTGCTCCTGGTCTGCCCATTTCTCACCCTGATGTGAGACCGCTCTCATGCGTGGTACCGGTGCTCCCATAGAATCACTTGAATCGTGTATTGTCGATGCACCTCCCCGAGCGTGCATCGCTAAGCAAACGCCAGCTGACCCTGCTCTCAGGACCAATCGCCTTTGGTTCTCTCTCTCTCTCTCTCTCTCTCTCTCTCAGATTGTTCTTTGCCGGAGCGAGGGAAGGCCATCTTCCACGTCTGCTGGCCATGATTCATGTCGGCCGCTGCACCCCCATCCCAGCCCTGCTGTTCACCGTGAGTCCCCCCCCCACACACACAAATACACAATTGTTTACTCTTTGTCCTTTGTGTGCCCTGTGTTTTCTCCCTGTGATGAAGCCATTACTTCCCCCCCTCTTATCCCATTCAGTGTATCTCCACTCTGCTGATGCTGTGCACCAGTGACATCTACACCCTCATCAACTACGTGGGCTTCATCAACTACCTCTTCTACGGTGTCACTGTCGCCGGGCAAATCGTGCTACGCATCAAACAGCCCAACATGTATCGTCCCATCAAGGTAAAGACACTGTCAGGGCAGTTTATTGGATAACACTTATGACTACCCCCCATTAATAGAGAGCCATGAATGTCACAGTTTAATATGAATTGTCAGTTTATCATGATTGGATATATTTTCCACGTACTGCCTGCAGCTCCAAAAGTCACTCCACTAGAAGTCACAGTTTGATTAGTCTTTCATTACCAACAAAGCTATTTCACCAGTCTGTTAAAACATACCCAGCATAAATAAAAACCCTGAAAACAACATAAACAACCACATGTGAAGAGTCTTTGGATTTAGAACTGCTGCGTTCGGTGCCCTTCAAGGGTCTAAGAATGAAGAAGCAATTTCTGGAGTGGTGGAATTAAGGATATGTCAGGATTACATTAGAGCTCGTGTCAGTCTTGTGTATATGGCAAATGGTGATATGCATGTGATCTAAAAAAAAGTTTTATTCATTTTAAACTATTAAAGCTCCATGACCTCAATAGTTTACATTTGTTTACTGCATTCTAAGTGAACTCCCAAAAGTGTACTGAAAGGATAGCTGAGGTTTTCCAACACAGGCAGTTGTTTTGCCATTGCGTGACCGATCTATCTGTCATCCTGCAGGTGAGCCTGGTCTGGCCTGTGATCTACCTGCTGTTCTGGGCTTTCCTGCTGGTTTTCTCCCTCTACTCAGAGCCTGTGGTCTGTGGTGTTGGTCTGGCCATCATGATGACAGGGGTCCCTGTATACCTCCTGGGAGTCTACTGGGAAAACAAGCCACAGTGCTTTGACACTACCGTTGGTGAGGAAGTGTGCTGCTATTTTAAATAAAGCTTACAAAAGATCCTCCAAGAGAAATAATGCAATTTGTTAGGAGCAGGAACATAATCTAAACAAACTGTAGCAAATGACCCCAAAACATAAGGTTTTATTGGTATAAACAGACAGAGGATGAGATCTGATATGCTGTAGTTCCTCATGCTTGGAAAGCCTATCATAAAAAATGAAGCGAGAGTAGGCAAAACAGCCGTCTGGGCTGATGTTCATATTTAGCTGTCTCTGCATGTGTTCGTAGCTGGTATGGACCCCAGAGAAGGCAAATTACTGCAGTAATGCAAACTAGTGCAGACAAGTCAGTGAAAGTAACAAGGAGTGGAGTCAGATGTGCTCTTACTCACCACAGTATTCAAAGCTGAGGGGAAGTTCTGTCCAATAAATGAGCGACTTCTGAGTCCTTTTGAAATTACTGGTTGAAGTGTACTTGGGCAGTTCAAACCTAGACAAATCAAATACAGAAATTAATCTAGGTGATATCAAACCTGTCATGGTATATACAAAGTGATTGTCATGTCTGACCATCTAAGAATTGCAATCAGTGTTTTATAAAAGAGAGCCCTTGTTTATGTGAAAATGACCAGTCTCTTCCTTTTTCCGCCACATACAGGTAAGGCGACTTATCTGTGCCAAAAATTTTGCATGGTGGTTTACCCAGCCATGGATGAGAGGCCGGAGCCCTATGAGCCTGGTGGGAATGATGACGAAGGGGATGAAGGAAAGCCCATAAACAGCTGATTGAACACGTGCACTAACAGAAACACTGGTTCACACCCTTAGAGGGTCAAGAAAAAGAGGCCCGGAGAAGACGCCCAGAAAGAGGAACCACAACACATTGACTTAGTGTAAATTCAAATTTTCAAGGATTATTTTCTGTAGCACTGAATTTTCTTTCTCGAGGTTTTCTTTGACTGGCCTTAATCCTGAACACCACTGCCTCAGTGTAATTCTGGCTGGTAACAGGCATTTGAGATGCAATATATCTTATTCTCAACAGGAGTTATGACCCACATGGCCATTTTTCCTGTCTGCAAGCTAGAATTTAAAAAGTCTCATTTTTGTGTTGTGTTCTTGTCTGTTTGTGGATGATGATTGTGGGTGAATGGAGTAATATTTTAATGTTCAAGCTTTATGCATTGTGCATATTATGACATTATCATAACACTAACATGAAATGACATTCCCACGTTGTTTTAGTCTCATTGGATTTGTCACATCTTTGTAACCATCTCCAGTTCATCCATTCAGAACTCGGAATTTAAATTCCAATGGTGCAGCACTTAACATCTCATTCATACTACAACCAGCATTTTTCACCCTGGGAAAGAAAATCAAATGAAAGCTGTCAAAATAAGCTTCATGAAAATGTGATTGCTTCATGATGTTGGTTCCTATGTTTGCAGAAATGACTGAAATCTCCACTGTGGAGTTGGTGGATCACCAGAGAAAAAAATAAGTTGTGAAAGTCACTTTGTGAGTGGGAGAAACCTGTAGCAAGAAAATACAGGTTGTTCAGAGATGTCACAGTTCACAGCGGACATTTGCACATTTTTTTAGATTACCCAATTTAGATTAGCTATAGCTATACCGTTTTAATTAATGTCATTAGTAACACCTGTGTTTATCCTACTATTTAATGTCAAAATGGCTGCTTTGAAGGTCTATAGTTTACTGCTTGTTTTGAATATCACAGTTTGCTAAACCAATTTTGACCAGAGAGTCAGGGAGGGAAAACAGACCATGGGTTACCGCGTGTGGCTGCAGATGAAGCTGCTTACTAGCCTTACCTCACATATTTCTACAAACTATTCTATCAGAAACTGTATTTTGCCATTATTTTGTCTCTAATTAGTAATTAGTGATCATAATACACATATAGAGGGGTTGATAGGTCTGACCAAATGATTAAAACATGAAGTCCTGAATAAAACTCATAGTTAAAGGCTTCATGCGTGACAGGAATTGTTTCTAGGAATGCACTGGTAGCATTTTTTTTTCCAACTGAGCCTGATTGTTGATTTTTAATGATTTTTCCTGAGCATGATGTGCCGATACTGATTCAAAAACCGATCTTTAACATAATTAACAGCCTTTTTTCATTTTTTACACTTTAAATTTTTTTTTTTTACCTTGAATTCCTACATATTTAGGGGTCCAAGGATGAAGTGCTGGAACTCTCTGGTTTTTGCTCAGATTCTTATTTTTCTACCCCTAAAAGTATCTGAAACTTAGAAAATGTTTATCAAACATTCATTGAATCAACACAATTTGACATACATATGTAGGAATGTTCTCTGAATGTACCTACCGAAGTGCTTTGATTTCCACCACTAGGGGGCACCACCAATGCAAAAAGTTCATGTATCAGTTTTGTGCAATTTTACTTTATACATAGACTTATATGAAATTTGATTTGTGTACTCTAAGAACATGGCCAAGTCAACTCACAAACTCATATTCACTTTGCTTTTCATGTGTGCATTTGTCTTTGTACATGCAATCAGTCAAAAATATATTCAAATAAATCCAGTTTCATAACGTCTAACCAGTCTGTAACTTCAACAGCAGGCCTGAAAAACAAGACGGATCAAGGCGTCACACAACACCCAACATCATTTTACTGCCCACCTGAAACAACACCACCTCAAACATTCGTCACCACACTTAAGGCAACAGCAACTCAATCATAATTTTAATAATAAACATCCCACCAGCTCCTCTATTCATCACGACCACTCCGGTTTGAAACCAAATCACTAACGAGCTCAGCCTTATTCTAATCAGTAATGATTAAGCAACCCCTATCTGCCCTGCCACCTCGGTCTCAGCTTGAACTAAAACTGCACAGCTCCACTGTCAAACACGACATCAGCAGTGACCACCACCCAATTCTTGCCTCTATCACTTTACAGCTACACCAACGACCTGGAAAACCAAGATATAACTGTCAGAAAAGCAGCTGGTATCAGTTCAAACAACACATAGTTAACCAGCTATCACACATACCGGAAGTACAAAGAAACCCCACAACTGAAATGACAAGAAAGATGACGAACCAAACCACAGAAATCACCACATCCCTCATCAGCACCACGCCACCACAATAACCACTTCCACTTCTCACACTGTGCAGCTGATAAGAAAACAAAGTCAGACAGAAATTCATCAAGCATACACTGTCAAGTCAACAGACCGCACTGGCCTCCCTCCTAAACAACCTCACTTGCTATCCATCTGCCTTGCTATCCATCTGCCTTCTAAATACAAATTCTTTACTTTTCAGCAAGACCAACAATGACAACACCCTCCGATGCAAAATACACAATGTGCAAAATATTAGGAACACATTCGTGACATCAGTATGTAAAATCAATAAAGTGTAATGGCTTTTAACTTCATGCACCACGTGTGTAAGTAATCCAATTTTCCGAACACAGCTTGGGTAATCTGCCATTAGGTGGTTCTTTGGAATCAAACTTCCCTCTGAAAACTGAGAGAAATCTGTAGGTTTTGCAGGTTACAGTGGACAAAAACACAATGTTAAAAATTGGGATCAAAAGGAGTGGCAAACCTCCAACAGCGATCACTTCTGTCCACAAAGTCTCCAAATATGAATGTGCTACCATGACTGAACAGCATTAAGGCCAGGATCTTTTCTATTGTCATCCATTGTAGCCCACGTGGCCTGATCTTCTGTGTGTAACCATAATTAAAGCTCATAATCCTCTCTGACAGTGAACTCAAGGTAATGGAGTTCTTAATTAAAAACTGAAACACAAGCTTCGACTCACACTGTACCACTCCTTCAAGTAAATTGTGCATTACATCGACGGTGTAGCTGTCTGAAGTGTGAAATAGCTGCAGGGAATTGACACGCTCTCTCAACCAAATGTCAAGGCAGGATTTTTCAGATGGTATCACAGTATTGTGAATGAATGAAGGTCTATCGAGCGGTGAGTTAAACCTGAATGAGCTTCGCTAAAAAACTGACTGCAGCTCCAGCTTGTCGGGCAAACAAAATCGATAACAATAATTTGTGCTAATTTATTCAAACTTAAGCAAAAAACTGAAGCCTTCACTGGTGTGACTGAAAAGGGCCCAACATCTCAAGATCATCAAATGGCTTTAGAATGTAATCAAACCCGTATTTCTTTAAGTCAAATAGAGCAACAAGATGAATGTTCACCAACGCAGAATTAAGCTTTGAATGCAAATTTGTCTAAATAAATTAAATGCAGTCAAGTTTGTTTATTCCTTCTTCACACCTAATGGATTCACAGCTTGAGAATCATCATAATAGACAAGAGTATGTTCTTGCTGTGGGAATAAACTGTGATTTCTGCAGCAGGAGCCTTCAGTAATGTCTCTGTAAGAGCTTGTAAAGACAGGTATGAATTTATTACTGACAGAAACTTATGTTGTTCTATTTCTTCCTCAAAACATTCCATCCTTTTAGATTCTGTGTTCAGACATGAAAATCCATTTTCAATCTGATGCAGACAATCCTCAACTCTCTATCTAGATACATCAGATGACAGACACTCGACAACAGCTCCCCTTGCATGGGCATGGATGTCATCAACGAGACTGTGCTGAACTTTCAGGAGCTCCTGATACCCGAGCAAAAACACAGCTAGACATGTCAGGCGTTTGCCTCTTCTCAGTTGGAATGTGTGTAGTGACAGTCACAGGAGGATCGGCGCTCGCTGGCTGTCTTACACGAGCTCTAACATTAGCTGCAGCCTCAGACTGATCAGATCTGACTCGCAGATCTGTCACAGCGTTCATGCACTTGAGATAAGTGCCGCTTGCAACCAGAGTTTGTGCAAAAACAGAGGAACATCTGGGATCTCCACATATAAGGCAGAAGCATTCCTGGGTACAAGTCATGCTCAAACTTCAGGTGTCTAAGAGTAAACAACTGTGATGTATGTCACAATGGGACATTTTGATTCTAGCTTCATTAAGGAAATTATCGCAATTTCACAGTTTTATGATGAACTGATAACTTATTGAGTACAAGCAAAAAGAGCCTGTCCAAGCACCGCAGATGCTGGAACCCCACCGTTTTAGTACGTGATGTTATTTTTCTTCCTTTTCTTTTTCAACTTCTTCTACTTCTCCCACTTCCCATACATCATTTGTCTTGAAACTATGCAGGCTGGTAGAGGGCTTTTCCAAACACACACACAACAGGTTTTAAGTCCATAGACCCATGCCTCTAGTGCCACCACCTGGTCAAATTTCAATTTTCAAATGCTCTTAACTTTGCCCCTGATTGGTCTAGAGACTCAGATCTGGTGTCATGTGATGCGGTAGCTCATGCTTTACAATGCTGCAATTGTTGTTTTCATGTCTGCCATATTGTTTTTTTTTGTTTTTGGTTTTTTTTTTTTGCCATTTAGAATTATTTGAAAAACCTACTTTGTGAACTCCTCCTACAAGCAGGCCATAAGTCTGATCTACGAAACTGGACACATAGAATCTGTGAAACTTGTTAATAAATAATTATCAAAAAATTAATTAATTAATTAATTAAAAAAATGTAATTAGCAAAACTTCTGAAAAATTATTGTAAAATTATCATGACTTGCACCAAATGGTGCATGTGGTGCTAGTCATAAAGGGGGCAAGTATGTCAGTCACCCAGATGGAGAAAGGCTGTAACTTTGAAAGTGTTGACAAAATTTTGGTGAATATCAGTCATTAATGTTTTGTTACAGTGTCCCTGTAGACCTCTGTAGGCCTATATAGTGCATGGCTGATTGATGACCAAAGAGGAGTGACACAGGGAGGTGATACTGAATGCAGGGTTGACACTTCACGAATCCTAGCATGTTCCTGTGGGAATGTATGGTGTGTTTTTGGTATTCGGTTAGAGCACAGGCTAGTGACCTTATCATCCTTTTTTTGTTTGTTTGTTTGTTTGTTTGTTCTGTTTTTTTTTTTTTTTTTTTATCTTCAATGTTATTTCTGTTGGATTTGATATGACAAAACTTTTCCCCGTTGTAGCTGAATTATATTTTCAACTTTTGCTGTGATTTGTATGGTGCCCTTGTAGAATTATTAACATAAATACAGTTGTATTTCGAAAAGGTCACACTCTCTTGCACAGCATAAAGTCGTGAGCTCTGTGGGCTGCATGCTGCAGCTTTGCCTCATGCATTTTTTATCCACCTGTTGATGCACCTGACGTGAGGGGGCGGAGTCCACGCACACTAACAGATCACATTACGGAAGTCACGGTGGCATCAGTATAGTATCAGCATTAGCATTCCTAGCTGCGTCAAGCTAGCCATAATAAATAAGAATGAGACCGGAGAGCTGGCGTTTCTTCATTCAAAATGAAAGCATAAAACCAGTACGAATACATTTTCCCTCAAATTCCTAATTCGTAAAGTCTACCCGTTATATTGAAGTTTTGGAATGCCTATACATTCCCCATTTGTTTTTTATAATCAATTAGAGTTTTTTTTTTTTTTTTTTTTTTTACTTACAAGGTCTATAAATTATTGAATAATGTTGGGAACTAGTAATAAATCAAAGCATAGTCGTATAGGCAACTTTAAATGTAATGAACAAAGGGTGTCAAAGAGTGTGGTTTTGGGATTTATGACAACATATTCTGATGCTTACGGTTTTGTGCATCACTTTCTGTATGAATTCTCATCTTGGATAAAAGCACAAACGAAGTACAACATCACATCCTGTGCACTTATAAATTATTCCTGAACCTAGTTCCCCAAAGGGATCATTAACGTTTTCTCTGACCAAAAATGTATTTATTTATTTATTTTACTTTACTATTTTATCTCATTTAGGAGAGCTGCAACAGAAAACTTGCAATCCATCTTTTTATTCAGTTAGGATTTTAAGTTGTTTTTTTGACCGGAAGTTGTCTTTTATTCAGTCTAGCTTGACACCGGTAGCAACCCTATGGACTGCATACACTTGTGAGGTTTTCAGCCAGCGGTTTCCTGCCGAGTAGCTGTGGGAGTCGGTTAAATTCAGTTGGAGGTTTGAATATTGTCAAGTTTGAACAGCGAACAGGTACGTTGTTTTTTTCTCGGGGGGCAAGGCTATCCGCATAAAGACACCTGTCATGATGCTAGCTAGCTCTTTAGCTAGGCAGTCTTGACAGCATCTGGTATCTGCAAGGTTAGCTAAGTTCGGTTTAACTTAGCTGGTTTGGCTCTCGCTAATTTCTCTGTTTTTTTTTTCCTTGTATCATGCTGACAAGTTAGCTAGTTATTAAGTAGTTTACTGAAAGATTACACGAATGTCATTGCCAGGGCTTTTTTTTAACCAGCTCTGTATGAATGAATGCAGCCATTGGCTACAACCTGTCTTCTAACATAGTTTTGGAAGTTCTTTCATTAACTTGAGATTTTTAAAATAACAGTTATTTCCTACAGATTTAGTAAAGCTCCGTCATTAAACACACATAACTGTCTTTTAACAGCTGTAATTAAATAGATACTCACACCTGTGGGGTTTCCCTATCCAGGAAGTAAATTTGGCACAGTACAGTTCCATTCAGCACTTTCAGCACTTTTCTGTGTTGTTGCACTGTTTTCCTCTTAACATTTATTTGATTGCCCCTCACTCTCTTGTACTTGCCCCACCCACTCCCAACCAACTCCCCACACCTCACACACAAACACACACACACACCCACACACACACACACACACACAGCCATGTCTCCATCAGTGCGTCTTCAAGAGATGATCCGGGTCATCAGGTCAGCCAGGACGCAGGGCGAGGAGCGGGGTGTGATCCAGAGGGAGTGTGCCGCCATCCGGGCTCAGTTCAGACAAGCTGACAACGGGGGGCGCTCTCACAACCTGGCCAAGCTGCTTTATGTGCACATGTTGGGCTACCCTGCTCACTTTGGTCAGGTGAGGGAATTTTGCTTGTGCCTGACTCATTAAGACAGCAGGGTGGCCTAGTGACTAAAGAGATCCTATTTTCAACCAGAGGATCTGGGTTTAAGCCTCCGTTTCTGCATCCACCCTGCTGAAGTGCTTTGGAGCAAGATACTGAATCCCTACCAGTTCCAGTGCTGCTGCTCTATAACTGAACCCTTTTTTATCTCTTATTCAGTATATCAAAGCAGTGGGTTTCTTCAAATAACTCCACATTTAAGGTTGCAATTGCTCTTCCTACTAGATGGAGTGTGTTCGAATGATAGCAAGCCCTCGATACAGCGAAAAGCGTGTGGGATACCTGGGAGCCATGATGCTACTGGATGAGAAGCAGGATGCCAGCTTGCTCATCACTAACTCCATCAAGAAGTAAGGACGGTCCAAACTGTTTAAATTCCTATTCAGTCCACTTGTACTGGGTCAGTTTCCTACAGATTACAGTGGATGGATGTACAAATGACACTCACCATAGCACAATATTACATTATGTAAATGTCTGTTCAGACTGGGCTGATATTATCAGATGACCTCTGACTTTGCAGTTGGTAATTTGCTCTGGATATTTTTGTCTCCAAATGTGTGAGACTTGCAGATATGACAGATTTGTATTGAATTAAAATTATGCATGCCATGTGTAACGAGTACAATTGCAGGGCCTTCCCCAAATAAACTAATCCAGTTTGAGGCTTTAGGGCTTTAAACGGATTGAATTCTGAGACAATTATGTAGATTTAGAGAAACAGAGATATTCCAGTAGATGGAGAAGGAAAAGCACCCGATAAGACAGTCAGAACAAGTCAGACAATGGGCAGTGTAAGAAAATCTGATTTCACTATAACACTGAGGGTTTTCGCTCTCAACAGTACAGTCTGTACGCTCATCTGAACATGTTTTTGTCTTTCTGTGTGTTTTTCAGTGACCTGGCTCACAGTAGCCAGTACGTGCAGTCCCTGGCTCTGTGCACACTAGCCTGTATGGGCTCAGCTGAAATGTGCAGGGATCTGGCGCCGGAGATCGACAGGCTGCTACGAGCATCCAACTCCTACATTAAGAAGAAGGTCAGGCCTGCCACAACTGTTTATGTTTTGTTTTGTTTTCACACCTGCGGGGAACAAAGCAACTGTGATTCAGTTATTTTCACTGGAAGTGAAATGTTGCAATTGGCTCAGTGACATATTTAACAGAGAATTTGTGTTCCCACCCCCTTCAAAAGGCGACCTTAAAGAACTGTTCAAATAGTCGTTCCATTTATATAACTTAACAGAAATTAAGGTTTATGTTTAGAGCTCCATTTAGTCACTCATGATTATGCCATTGCAGGCAGCTCTGTGTGCCGTTCACATCGTCAGGAAAGTCCCAGAGCTGGGCGAGCTCTTCACCCCCGCCGCTCGCTCCCTCCTCTCAGAGAAGAACCACGGTCAGTTGTTCCATCATTACAAGAAGTTAGTAGTACATTTGCCAAGTAGTTTAATAGCTTGTCTTAACAGTGATGGTTCCACTCAATTTCAGGTGTGCTACATGGCGCTGTGGTGCTGATCACTGAGCTGTGTGAGCGGAACCCAGAGACGCTGGAGCAGTTTAGGAAGGTAGGAGGGACACATACACACACATTATGCCATCATATGATGCGTCCAATAATACAATGTAAGTGTTTGTATTGTGTGTATCCTAGATAGTGCCAGATCTGGTTCAGATCATGAAAGGCCTGGTAACGTCGGGTTATTCTCCAGAGCACAATGTGGCAGGAATCAGCGATCCCTTCCTACAGGTCAGTCTGGCCTCTACTAGACCTTCACTTGCTTCTTATATATAATCTCTCTCCTCTCATTCCCTTCTGATTTCCCTCATTTTTTACATTTTAGTTAGTGCTTTATTGTTGTGGCGATTGTTAGAACTCAAACTAGATTGCTAGAATTCAAAAAGTACTGGATGGATTTGCACAAAACTTCAGGGGAAGGTCAGTCATGGGCCAGCAAAGAAGTGCTCAACTTTTTGGGCTAGTGGACCTCAGGGGTGTGGCAGTGGGTGGACTTAGCACAAACCATAGTTTCCAAATGCATCCACATAACGTCATGACACATGGTGAGGAGGTTGGTCATGTGTCAAGGCGCCACTGACCAACTCTCCATGCTCATTGGCCGAAAGAAGCACGTCCAGTGACAGCATTGATACTGAAAAGGGGCGGGGCCTAGCACAAACAGGGCTGTACTTTCCAAACGCACCCACATAAGATCATCAAAGCTGGCAAGGATGTTGGTGATGAGTTACAGAAGTGGCACTGACCAACTTCCCCCATTGACTGACTGAAAGGGGCGTGTCCAGTGGAATGGTTTAGAATGGTTTAGCTCAAACAGTGCCTTTACTTCCAGCTGCATCTTTAGTCAGCGCTCTACTGAGTGCTTTCTTGCTTATTTACTGTCAGCACATATTTTTCATAGTTCTTGCAGTGTAGTAAGATGCCAGGTCTTGTCTCAAATAAGTACAGTCTCAGTGCCAGCTTAGGTCAATTTATTCATTGTTTTTCCTCACTTTATATTTTGTTTCACTCTGTCACTCACAAACGCAGCCCCTACATCTTTTCTCCATTCCTGTCAGAGCAGCAAACTAACTGCTCCCCTGTTCTCTCCCTCTCCCCTTCCTCCTTCCCTCTTTCCATGCATAGGTGCGCATCCTGAGGTTGCTGAGAATTCTCGGCCGCAACAACGACTCGGCCAGCGATGCCATGAACGACTTACTAGCCCAGGTCCAGTGCTCACTTACTTAAGCTGCTGGAAACAAAACACAGCAGTTCCTGTGTGCAGGGGATTTTTTTCTCAGGAAAGCCCTAACAGACGCCAGGGGTTTGGAATGGCAAATGTGAAAGTTTTTTTATGAACTGACCAGAGGGTGAATTACTGTTGTGCTTAAATGATAATCAGCAATGGAGGGTAACAAAATCTATTCATGTAAAAATGTCTTTGAATATTTCTTAAATAATTTCTCCAAATAAATGAGTCAGAAGCATGAATAGATTTTATTGAAAATTGGACATACTGATGTGTGTGTGTGTGTGCGTGGCCTGTTATACAGGTGGCTACTAACACTGACAGCAGTAAAACTGCGGGCAGTGCTGTGCTGTATGAGACTGTCCTCACCGTGATGGACATCAAGTCAGAGAGTGGCCTCAGGGTAAGGAGCTAGTTCATTTGTCATTGTGTATTTTCACATTTACGTTTGATTTGTATATAATTTATCAATTTATATATTGTGAAAATATTGATGCACCTCTGCTCACATCTTTGCATGTCTCAGGTTCTGGCTGTGAACATCCTGGGAAGATTTCTTCTCAACAACGATAGGAACATTCGGTTAGTGCCATTTTTCCCTTACTCTGCATCTTTCCCTTCCTGGATTTCTGTTTCTCTTTCCCCTAC